>JAVQJD010078562.1:0-64557 GCA_036023655.1 Nannoperca australis
AGGTAAGAGGAAGAGTGGGGAAGAATGTGGAAAATAAGTGAGGAGAGTAGGAGGGCAAAAGAAAAAAAGAGAAAGGAGGTTCAAGACATTGGCTCTTTAGGCCTATGGCACATATAGGAGGCTATGTTTACTAATGGACACCATCACTCATCCACCCATGTTGCCCTGGCGATAGCACAGCACACTCGTAAAATAAGAGAGGCACAAAGAGAACAGAGAAAATGGAACATATCAGCAGGAGACTGCAGATCTATGCCTAGGCTACAGACCATGTTATCCACACACAGCTTTCTTTGTTATTGTGGGCACTGCTCTCCAAGACTAACAAAACACACATTTTGCTTTCTTTTCTTTCTTTCTTTTTCTTTTATACATCATTAAGCAATATTTCCAGGCCCCAAAAAAAAAAAAACCTCTTCTCTCTGTATTTTAGGAGAGGAGGTACACTGCAAACTTACCTGACAAAAGTATGAGTCACTTATTAAACTCACTAGCAGGGTTAGCACGACCTGATGGGCTGAGGGAAGGCTGTCATCTCACCAGAGACCAAACCAGTGGTTCTGAAACTGGGGTCAGGGGGATCATTGGGCGGGGGGGGGTTAACTTGATTACTAGGATGGGGGGAGGAATGTCTACTGTAAACCCATAACACCTCTTATTAACAAGAAAAACTCTAACAAAAACAAAAAAAAGCATGCTAATTCCGTTGCAAATGCACGCAGAACGTATTGCTTTTGGATCAGGAAATGCGTCGTTTAATAGCACTGCAGAGGGGCCGCACTGTCCACATGCGATCATTTATAAAGGCGTCGGCCAAACAGATGGCAAACAGGTGTGAAACGAGCTCTCTCCTGTGCCAATATAGACAAATACATCTGAGGGTGTTTTATAATTAGGGCTACCTACCTAGGCAACCTACCCAATTTGCATACCGAGATCTAATCACAACGCAGGAGGAATCAAGATGACAGGAATGCTTTTAAGAGCAGGTGTAAATTAAAAGGCCTGTGATCGGATTTCATTATCAAGATAACATATCCAGGTACTGATTGCATGTTTCTACCAGGTAGGTAGGTTATGTAATTGACACTTTCTTGTGCCTGTGGGTCTCCTCTGATAATTAGTCAAATGACTTATAATGACAATAATCACGTTCTCCTACAAACAATAAAGATCGCGATTTACTAGTAGAATTAAGTGCCACACTTTCTTCCATGCGGTTTCCTTATTATGCATCCAAATATTATGGTCAACCTATCAGTACCCTCGGATAAGATACCCCCTGTGCTACAATGAGCTTTTATGAATTGCTAAAACGGGATGGAGAACCTGCATAAATAAAAGTGACATATCTGGCTACGTAATAATTAACATCTACACTCTTCTATGGGTCTACCGCGGCGGGTGAAATGTGTGATTGAATGTGACACACATTGTCACATTATTCGGCATGACTGTATTGTTAAAAACACTCACTTCAAGGTGAAAATGCACGATTCTGATAACCAAATGGACAGACCATGAATTATGTCCATGTTCGACGTAACTGTGAAATGACTGATTTGAGACCTTGTTCATACTAAATGAGGAGTAAGAAAACTAAGAAACATGAAAATTATTCAGACTGAATACGTCTTCAGTGGTAAAGTGTCGGGATTCAGCATGGAAATGTTGTGCATGTGGTGTGGTATGATTACAACAAGCTAAGCTGGATTGACTGCCGAGGCATCTTGCCATCTCAGCACACTTCATTTAAATGCTATAGGGAGTCTAACTGCACTCATGTACCTTTGGAAAACATGAGTAGTGGGAGAGGTGGTTTGCAAGACGAGAAATCAGGTCAACCGCTGGATTAACACTGAACTGGAAGAAATCCCCTCAAACTGTGGGTGAACTCCCGAGACAGTGTGGCTTTGCATATTGGGACGCACTATTAAAGGTAGAAACCGACATAAAACGCAGCATGTCTCTATGTGAGGGGATCGTATCAAATCAACATCACCGGAGAAGGAAGGGACCTCCATGTGAACCCGAAGCTCATTGAGGTTGGCATTAAAAAGGGATCTTTTCAACAAGCACACATGGTCAGTGTCTTTTCTGACAAGCCAGGAACAGCAACAGTGTGTGTTGTATTTGTTATTCAATAAAGATTTAACCAGATTTCTCAGCATGCTTTGCAAAATGTGACAGAATGGCTGAGCTAGCTAATGAAATGACAGGATACAACTCAGTAACGTGGTCCCTGTCATTCTGTGAAAGCAATGTGCAGTGTTCCTGTATCCTGAAAACTTAATAATCACACATGTGCATTATTCCCTGGACTGTGTTACAGTATTATATCAGCTTCTTCAAGATAAAGGGTCCTGTAAAAAGCATGTGCCCAAAAATAGCTTTAAAATTCTTGGAATATCATTTTCTAATGCTAAATAAAATGGGGGATCCATACTGTAAAAACAATATCCAGTATCTCCAGTTCTCCAAGTCCTGCAATTATGGTTGCATCGCACCAAAAGCACTGCACCATGAGGAGTTGCAATTTCCTTTGAGGGTACAAATAACCTGGCCCTTTAAAACTTCTCAATAACTGTGCATGAAGCCCGGGAGACATGTTTGAGCGACAGCAGCAGTAAAAGGGAAAGACTGTTAAGTTCTACTCTGCAGGCTCAGCTGCTTGTTCTTCTGGCTTTTCATTCCTATTTTAAGACGGGCTATTGACGGGTCAGAAAGGGAGAGACAACACATTCAGGCATGTTTTTGCTGTGATGTTCCTATATTTAATTGAAACCACTCAATATGTGTCCTCATGGGTCCCCTATGCCGTTTAAGGATCGTTTACGGCTGTTGTTTTAAAGGTTTAACAAATAATGTGGACACACTGAGAATGTACATGTTAGGAGACATGTTTATACAATATGGAATACTTGCATTACTCAGCACATAGGGGGCTGAAAGGAGGTCCAAAGTGACATTCAGTCTACATGTTAATAATGTTCTAGAGTTGTAAAAACATGGAGACCAACTGTTTTAGCCATTTAATTCATGATATTTTGTGAGCTTTGAGGAGCTTTGTAACCCAAGAAACCTTCGAGACATGCAAACTAAACCCGATTTAAGGAATCCAAGTCGGTTTGAATATGGGTGTGATCTTACTGCGTAGAATGTAAATGTGAAATGTTATGTTAGAAAGTGTGAAATGCTACTGGTGAGGAACTGCGTCATTTAAAACTGTAGTGTTTGTTCTGTTTTCAGAAAATAGCATTTAAAGAATTGATGATTACTTTACTTACACGTACAATGTCTGCTTTACTGTGTGCATTTTTTAACTCAAGGAATGGAATGAAATACAAACATGCATGAAAGCTGTATCAGCTCGCCACCCCAAATAATACCAGTAAGGCCCATTGGGTTAAGGCTTCCGGTATCAATCGACACGTAATGGCATACGTTATAACGTCATACCGTTGTATAACTACAAAATACATCAATTGTGTGTCAGTTTCCTATTTGTGTTAAAGGTGTGAGTCTTTATAGGTCGTTACAAATGGGAATATGTAAATACAATCTAAAAATGTTTAGCTAATTTACCTCCACAAATCTCCATCCCCTGCCTTCCGCACATGCACATGCACACGCACGTAATGATTCTAAATCCTTGGACTTCAGCGAGTTCCTACCCATCCCCACAACTTTCTGTACACTCTCGTACACGACTCTGAACGTCACCTAAATGCAGAGCCAGACAGCACATGGAGCGATAAGGGAACTTTCCTGTGAGTCATAAGAGACCTCTCTCTGAAGGTTTGAGGAATGTAAAAGCGGAGCTGCGGGACTGCAATGTGCTGTTGCTCAGCACTCCTTGGTTAATTTATTTCAATGGCACAGGCATCTGTGTTTAACCCTTCCAGCCTTTTCCGATGTTCTTCCATTTGTCATCCTGACCATCCGGCCTGAGGCGCTAAGGTCAATTTAATTTTGTTCAATGTAAGGCCGAGCTGAATAAAACGGAAGCTGCCCTGTGGTCGCCGTAAC
This sequence comes from Nannoperca australis, assembly GCA_036023655.1. Taxonomy (NCBI): domain Eukaryota; kingdom Metazoa; phylum Chordata; class Actinopteri; order Centrarchiformes; family Percichthyidae; genus Nannoperca; species Nannoperca australis. The sequence continues at coordinate 4,030 of JAVQJD010078562.1, forward strand.
AATGACCTAACTATACCTATAAACTGAAGCAATTCTGTGGATTGAGCAAATTGATTTGAATGGACTCAAACCAAATCACGTCAGGTTAAAAGGTGGCAGAACACTTACTGTTGTTCCCGGCTTCCAGCGCCTTTAATGTTTGCTCTTTGAGTCGGTCGGCCTCGTGTTTCCTCCTCCTATGTTCCTCTAATTTGATTTGTAGATCCTCAGCTACCTGCTGGAGCTCTCGGAGCTGTGCCTGAAGAGGGACGATAAAGACAAACAAAACCTAAAAATTTACTAAACATAGAAAACAATCGAGCTGCCAGGTGATGGACATTTTCATACCATTCAATTACAGTTACAGTACAGTTTTTGTACAGTGCCATGTTTTTCTGGCTTACAGTCAGTCTGCAAGTAAGTGCCCGACTCAAATATATTTTTTTCCTGATATTATTTATTTGTGGCACATGTCTACAAAGAAAACATTTAAATTCTGATTTGAGCCACTTTAACATTCTGAACATTCTATTTCAATCAAACCACCCATCTGTCTTTCCTAAACTCATAATTTAAATCTTGCATCTATTAACATACAATGACCAAACACCGTATAATGTGCAATGACATTCGGTCATGTCAGCATGCCAGGTGTTTCTTTGTTGGTTACTGATCACTTCAGGAGCGTTCAATAATCTGGTATTGGATATTGGCTACATAGAAAACATAACAATCTAACAAAGAAACAATCTATAAACAATATATAAGCAATGTTTATGTATATTTAGCATACTGTAGAACTAGTACTTTCCAGTTCGTGAAGTATAGACAATTTTGAAGAATGTTTAGTCCCGCTAGCTAAAGGTGGTAACGTCTGATTGTCTGTTGGTCAGTCCATCCACCACTGAATCAGCCTCAGCTGCATTCTGGTTTAATGCTAATTAGCTAATGTTAGCATGCTAACTCGTTAAATAGGACGGTAAACATTTTACCGTCTAAAACATGAGCATGTTAGGCATTGTCGCTGTGGGCATGTTAGCATGCTGATCTTAGCACTGTGCTTAGGCTGTAGACTCTTTATCTACTACAGATTCAGCATGTACAAATGCACAATTTTTCAAAAAGGACCCTGTACCCTGAAGAAATAATAAGAAAAAAATATATAATTGTTGTCAACAGGATAATTGCTTTCAAAAGCATTTGTAAAAAGCAGTGGCTGACTCGACGGCGACAATGGACAACTCCCGTCACACCAAAAATGACAGCTTTTGACAACCAGATATGACCTATCATCACTCTCTGTAATGGACCAATTAATATGAAAGAGCAGCAGCTCCTTGTTCACGTGCATGTGAGTGTGTGCATGTCAATACTGCCTCCCGATGTCTCCTCAGAGACTCTCATAATGCAGTGATGGATTCTGCTTGGTTCAGATAGGGATGACTACCTTTCTGGGCCACGCTGCTTGCTTAGCCACCTTCGGTTTGCTGCAGTGATTTATGGGCTCCATTTTGAGCGTACAAGAACATATTTACGTGAATAACACCCATAACATGTTGAAGGTATCCTCTACAGTGTTAAAATACTGTATGTACCAGAAACTAATGCACATAGTATTTGTGTCTCCATAAGGCTGTATAGAAAAATATGAAAAAATAAGCAATATTCCAATTGGGGTGAGTGAAAAGGATACCATTTTTGTTTTTAAAGGATCAAGGAGTGCTAATTCAGTATACTGTGTTTGTGACTACCTGCTGTTTTAACTCTTCTCTTAGAAAACTGTAGTACAGTTTGGACAGAAAAGCGCTGTGCATTCCTCTGAAATCCTATTCTGACCAAATTCCAGACAAAGCTGTTTTAAGAAGAGACAAAAATAATACTTTAAAATGGGATTGAGGACTAGCAAATGCCGCACGCCATTGCCTGCTTTCCCGGCCTTCAGTCAAAATCTGTTGTTAAATAAGTGGTATCTTTTTACTGCATCTTATATTACAAGTAATACATGTTTTAAACAAGCCTGACATTCTTGAAATACATTTTTCCACACAAGCGGTGCTGTAAAGTGCTTCGAAGTACCTTGAAATAAAGCAATTTCTCACATAATCAGTGCACAAAATAATAAGGATTGAGAGGGTAGCCCTGAGAAAGTTAGAGAACTGTGAAATGTGCAGCAGGAACATTTTCTGGCTGCCAATGAGTCCTTCAGAATCCCAAGTACATATTTTAAAATGACCATAAGTTGAATAATGATCCTGGTCTTACACTTTTCAGTGTTCTATTACTAACGCGCTAAAACGATCTTTATATGTGCAACAGCAGCACATGAGCTAGGCTTGACCATCAAACAGTGTAGGGAGGGCAACTTATATTTCCTAAATTAAGATAATGCATTAAGTAATGGGACCACTGAACCAGTAAATATAACTTACAGACATCTAAAGAGATCCTCAGTTGCCAAATTTACCAATTTCATTTGCAGCGAACTCCGGGGCTCCGGTTTCTAATTTGGCCTAGTGCTTGTTGAACTAAATGTGCAAATGGAGAGTAGAGGGAACACTGTGAAGTAGTTTCTGCTTATCTTGAAGCTCTGTAATAGGAGCATGTTGATTCAAAATGGGCTTGATCAGTCCAGAACTTGTTTACTTGTGCCGACCCAAACACCACACCACACCACACCCTTTTATTCCTTACTGCTTCAATGTGATTGCAAATCCTTTACGATATGCAGTAAAACCCAAAGTTTAAGGCAGGAGGGGAATATGAGGATGTTTATGAGTTAGAGAATTGTTTGGATAGGAGATGTGACACATTATAAACATAATCATAATATATTAATGCGTTTGTCACGATAAAACGGGAGGACACTCACAAGGAAATGGCATAAATTGAGCAACTAACAGCTAACTAAAACGCAGAGGTGCAAATGAGTTCCTGGCTGGAAGAATGCTTTGTGACGGTTCTTAAGAGCAAGAAAATAGAGAACATCTCACGGTGACGTGGCAAAAACTAACTGCACAGCAGACGCCTGTAGCAGCAGATGTCACGAACATGTGTGGTCAAAACTATGTCAGAGCACACGCTGCTCATTTAGAGACAGACATTCTCGCAACACACATAAAAGCGAATTAACCTCAACGTCCCTATCAATCAAGAGTGTTAGCTGGTGAGAGCCAGGTAAAAAACACTACAGTGACTGAGTGGCAGCACAAGTGGCTTGGGTGAAAAGTTAATTAAATCTAGTGAGAATAACAGGGAAAATAAATAAATATCTATACGCAGCAGCTACAAGACAGAAGCACATTGGTGCATTTTTAGGATCATTTTAGGGGAATGTAGCCATGATTTGGCTAAAAAGAAGAAAAACCACAGTCCACTGGCCAGAATCAAACCCCAAAAGCAAAAATATTTCCAACCAAATACTTCAGCCCAAGATGAAAATCACTGAATGAATTTGCTCGCAACATACATGAATCTGTACCGCAGTTCAGAATATACCCATGGGTTCACCCTGTTGACTGCAATGGGCTCTGACACAAGGCCAGTGTTCATCATGCAGGCTACAGAACACACTCTGCGTCCTAGTGTGGAGGAAAGGAAATAGGTTACAGGTCGTTGTACAGTAAACCAGTGGCGACAGTGGCTCTAACAAGATCTCAGTAGAGATCATTTTGGCAGATCTAGGATCAGTTTTTATACATTACTGATAGTCAACATTTGATGTGTATTTATAATGATATGTGAAAGTTGTCATACATTTAGGGAGAGAATTAGTGCTTATACACTGTATAAAAAGATTTATTATTCCAGTACACATGGAATTACACGGAATATACCTTGAATACCGTTCCACGGGTGTTTTGGTTTGTTATGTAGAGACCCACTCAAATTATTTTTAAAAAAAGGGTACATGTCACTGCAATATTTACTTATAATACTTTTTGCAGTAGTATTTTTGGTACTTCACGTATTAAAACTCTACATTTAGGGTGTTGTTTGTCTGTTGTTTGAATGTAAGAGCATCTGTTTTCTACTGTTCTAGGGATAAAGTTAAAATATATAGGCTGCCACAGACTATATTTAGACCACCTAATTTTGTGCAAGTCAAACTGAACTAAGCTTGAAACGTAGTGAGACAAACACACAAGTGAAAATCACAAGTTCTCTCACGATAGGAACAGGATGGAGCTTTTGAGGAAAACCGTGAAGGTCATCCTCTATTACTACTACTACTACTACATGCCATAAGGTAGGAAGTAGCTACTTCAGCAGAATACAGTGTACCTGTTTCTCCCTCCAGAGCAGCACTCCCTCCTCAATCAGTTGCTGCTTGAGTTGCAAACCCTCGTCCAAGGTCCTCATCTGGCCCTCCACGTATGCTCTCTCTCGCTGCCCCAGATTCCTGGAGGAGAGCGAGACAGAGGATGCATAGTCCTATCATTACCGAGAAAACATTGGCCAGCCCTGCTACGGTCATTGAGATGCTGCAATCCAATTTTTTAAGGGCCCACAATGCAGCTGGAATCCAAATGGGAAATAGAAGAGTAAATAAGATGGGGGGGCTGATGCTCGCTGGCTGAACTAAATTGTTTTTGAAGTCTGGCAAACACAATATGAGTGTGGACCTTGTGAAAACATAATGAGATATTCTCTGCTTGTATGTGGTTTTGGGGCGAATGGCAGTGAAATAACAGGACTGGCAACAAAAGACGTGGGTTACTGTATTAGAAGTTACATTTACACTGCGAGCTACATTTCAGCATCATAGCACGGTCAATCTTCGCAGCTCGGCTCAGAGAAGGTGATAAATATGAGCTGGCGGGAGCTGGCGTTTTTATTCACAGACCTGCCGTCTATGCAACGTGTCATTTATACCCGGCAGAAACCAAATGATCTGCACGGAAAAACACCTCTTGGTGGGGTTATTGAGTACAATTTACAATGCGAAAAGAAAAAGTGTGATGAGGTGGTGAGTCAGGTCTGTCTTTAGCATGGAGGAACTCTTCGAAACAATAGTGTGATGTGTGTACATTACCAGAGAAGGTCTGAACTACATCGAGTTTTTAAATCATAGTGACACCATGCCCCCTGGTGGCACAGTGAATGAGTCACTATCACAGGAGTGCAGCAAATGAACAGTCTATCATACTGATGCTATAATAAAGAGCCATATTAAAGACAACCTGGAGTTAAGATCTGCATTTTTTTAATAAAATAGCTATGCATGGGCTCTAATGCCATATTTCGAGTCAAACTCTGCGTGTGTTATTTGATAAATATTGAATCTCGGTTTTGATTCAACTGACCAGCAAGTGTTCTGGCAGTGAGCGTGGCTGTTGTATTCGTCTGAAGCGTCGCAGCAATCTGGCACGAGGCACAGGAGAAACCAATCCAATGCACATACAAGAGAACAGAAGAGCATTCAACAGATCAGCAAGGAGAGGTAAGCAGCTTGGCTTTATTCTAAACGATGTGATCAATACAGAATCTGGCAATAGGGATGAACATAAACTGATGTCAAAAGCAATACTCGAGGGGGAAAAAAGAAAGAAAAAAAACACATTATCAGCAACTATGAATCCTTTATTTTGCTTTCCAACATACAGCACATCATTTTACATGAACACAACCATTCAAAAGCAAGATATGGTGTAATGAGAGTAGAGCTGAAACTACTATTTAAAATAAAATTAACAACTAATCTGATAAATCACTATATTCACTGGTTCCAGTTGCTCAGACGTGAGGATTTACTGTTCCTCACGTGGTATTTAACTGAATATTTTGGGGCTTTGCTACAAAACAAGACATTTGAGGATGACATCTTGTGCTGTGGTAAATTAAAAAGGGCCATTTGTCAGTATCTATTTTCATTGAAAAAATAATCATCAGATTAAAGAAATGTTGACGTTTTGAGAAATACACATTTTGGTTGAGATACCTGAGAAGATTTTCCCCCATCATCATGTTCGTACGGTAAATATGAAGCTACCGCTGAGAGCCACTTAGCATCGGTTAGCATAAAGACTGGAAACGTGGGGAAACAGCTGGCCTGGCTCTGTCCAAAGGTAACAAAATCTGCCTTCCTGCATATTTAAAGCTCAGTAATTAACGCGTCAAATGTTTGTCTAATACAGGAAACAGAGCCAGGATAGCCGATTCCCCGTTTACAGTATTTGTGCTAAGGTTAGCTAACCGGCTGCTTGCTGTAGCTTTACATTTAACAGACAGACATGACAATCTTCTCATCTAACTCTCTGCCAAAAAACAAACAAATAAGTGTATATTCCTTTAATCAATACAAAAATAATTGTTAGTTGCAGCCCTAAATGAGAGCATCCTAACATGTCTGCTACATTGTTTTTTTTTTCCTGTGTAATTATGATATTAACGATTACCAATATTGACCAATAACACCTAATAAATGGCATTTTTTTCTGGCTCACGCAAATTGTCTTACACTGATAAAACTGACAGTGTATTCTGTCATATAAGTGCAGGTGTTGTTGATCCAGTCACTTTTCATCCTCAGTGAAGATTACATCTTTGTGTCTGCACGATCTCTCTGGATCAGAGAGCGTCTCTTGAGATCAGCCACTTATAAAGATCAGCCGCATGGCGTTCTGCAAGTGCTCAGATCTGGCTTTCGCTCAGATGTTTCACCCAAGAGAGTGGACACAGTGTGATATATCTCAATTATCCAGAACCCCGTTGGCGACCAGTGGAAGAAGAGCTATACAGCCCAGAACGGGAGGCGAACGAAAATCGCTCTCAACAACCGGGTCAGGAAGAAAAGCCACGGCGCGCTACCTATTAAGTGGCTCCATTCAAGGCAGGGAAGGTATGAGAAGAGAGGGGGAGTAGAATAAAAAGAGTGAGGTAAGCGAGAAAGGGGCTTTGAGAAATATTCCAGTACTGCTCTTTCATTCTTCATTCCTTCAATGTTTTACCCGAGATGGTTGCATGCCATCCAACGCTGCTGAAAGCGCTTGTGACAGAGAGGAGACAGCGGAATGTATAGATTTTATCCAAAGTGGAGAGCTACTGGAGAACAAAAGTGGACGAGAAAGGGGGGGCTGGAGAACTATCTGATTAGGCGTAGAGTGTGGCAGACTTTACAAGAAGGAATGGAGAAAACACAAGATGTTTTTCAAGGAAAACTCTGTGTGCACATTGGTGCGCGTAAGAGAGCCATGTTTTGTTTGCCGCGTCTACTTTATCTGTTTGTTTGTACTACAAAAGCAGTGACAGTTTGTACACCGACATGTCAGCTTCTTGACATCAAGTAAAATGTGAATTCCTGTCCGTGTTTGTGAAACACACAAACGAGGGCAAAAGCAAACAGAACGACTTCTTGCCCGATAGAAATATCGACGTGAGCCATTTTGATTTAAACCTCACAACTACTTTTCAAAATGAATACGTTTCAAGACACGACAGCGCATTCGGCCTCTAACTTTTTAAACCAGCTATTTTGAATGAATGAGACGGCAGTTTGTTTCCTGCAAAAATAACTGTTCATCACTGCAACACTCGAGGGGCCGCCCTCGTTGTCCTTGAAAAACGCTGACGCAGAACACATTGTTTATCCGTTGCCTCGCTTCAAAAAGATTATTTGTTTATTAAAGTCACCTCTAAGGAGAGCGTTATTTCATGCAATACAGCGCAATATAAAAACCCTTACCACAGATGCCGTCGTTGACTCGCGATGATGGGATGTAATGTGGGCGGAAACCCAGATTGGTGCAGTAGAATCTGCCACGAGGACAGGCTGAGGTGCCTAACATGGGGGCAGGAGCAGAGGTCAACACCGCATAAATAAACTCACTTTCTGAAACAAATTAATCTAATAAAAACTATTTAGAATACACGCACCGGGGCTGGTGAGAGTAACATGTAGTATTTTCAACCTTTTTAAAAAAGGCACTTGTACAGATGATGCAGGGGTTTAGTTATGTTTTGTGATTGTTAGGGAGGTGAACAAAACAGCCAGACTCAAATAAGTGAGTCTCAAACCCTTGTTCAGTATTGGCAGTAGTCTAAAGCTGTTTGCACTAGTCTTTAGAAGGCAAGAGTATCTTGTAGTGGAAGTCCGCTAGCCTTTGCATTAACAGACATAACTCTGAACCAATTCTAACCTTGTTTGAATACGTAATGGTCTTTAAAAAGGCCACTGATTTGCACCTTCTGGGTGCGGTAAAGTGCATGTTGTAGTTCTTTGTGTTCAAATGTTTTAAATTACTGTGTGGAAATGGGATACAGCTCAGACTGTATAAACCTGAGATCCGGGGAACTTTCACCTCTATGTTTTTCCCTGTCTCCACTGCACTGGACTGGACTGGACTGGACTGGCTGCTTCAGCTGCCAATAGGTGAAGCTATATCACTCCAAACGTCTTGGTGTGTGTAGTTAATGTTACCAACATGCTCAATTTTGATTCAGACCATGTCTGAAAAGCTAAAACAGCAGTGCAACATTAAGTCAACTCAAACACTATTTTCCCACAATAGTAATTATTAACAGTGCACAGGGAGGTGACTCACTGTTTGCTAACACTTGGTAAACAGACACCCACTCGCTCACAGGTTAACTTTCTACCTGGTTCATCAGAGCCATCTTCACAGTCGCAGTAGTCATCGTTCACCTGCTCAAAGGGGATGATTTTCGAGCCATCAATGCACAGAAAGGACTTCCTCTCCCTGTAGAACCGCTTGTCTGTTACAGAATAAGAAACATTACAGACTGATGCATGCTGGTGACCTTGAACTCGAGCTACAAATGTAACCAAACAAAGTAGACTTAACACAACATTTTGTATCTTAAACATGTATTTCAGGATAAACGTTCGGTGCTTCAGCCCTAAGTCTGTGAACAAACTGTATAAGATTTATTTAATTTTTAAAAACTAGGTCTGGTATTATTTCTACCACCCTGAACAAACTATAAACGCTATGTACAGTTGTCACAAACCATATGCAACGATGGCAACCTCATTATCACTTGCTACATGTTGCCTGTGTTGAAGCTAAGGAGCTGTTAAAGTTACAGCACGTTACACAATGCTGTGTTCTTTTCAAATGTGATGCTAGCTACCTAGCCTTAAGCTAGCTAAAAGGGGACAGGGAACTTACAAGACGAAGATATTCCCCTTATTTTCCGTGAGTCTACGAAACCACACCAACAGACAGCGGCGAGAATAACGTGAAAACGCATGTCAGACGGCAGAATTGTAAACTGCCTCCCTCACTGCCTCACAAACGCACGCTCAACTGCGTCTCAAACTCATGAGACACATCCAACGTTCAAATTGGCCGTGTCCTGACTTCCTGAAACACGCGGTCTCGTGACGCTTCTGAGGCTTTCTACTGGTTGACATCCGAGCCGCGTGTGTTTCTTTTGACCAATCATTGAGCGAGAATGGCTTTCTGAGGCGGAGAAAGAGTGTTATTTAATAACACTCCTTCACGTTCTAATTTTAGACTTTATGGATATGTTTTATGGAAAGGCAAGCACTTTGTGAGCTGTGAAGGCTGGTTATATTTCTTTGTAATGTTGAATAAACTACTTTCACACGTTCGAGTCTGTAAGAAGTACATGTCGGGCAACAAATAATGAATTATGCAACCAAACACCCACCCTCACTAGCACCAGCTCAGCCGGACTTAATTGTGTAATAATTGAATAGGCCTACAGTACAACACAGAGTCCAAAAAGCGAAAGGAAGGCGTAATTTCCATGACAACCAAACGCAAACTGAGCTTACCTGTGGTATTTTGTGGCCAAGTCAGAATACATATCAGAGGATACATTCACTGTAAAACACAGAATCCAGCAGTGTGTTTAAAGAAGGAAATGGTTTTCTAAATTAGACTATAAACACTAAATGGCAAATCATTTTAATTTATCACATAGTATGGGAAGAAACGTAGATTTGTACATTTCATCTTGGTATGTTATGGGCACAAAATCACGAACACATATAAAACAAGAGCAACTTTTGATAGTTTTATTTGTAATAAACACTCTTTACAACATAAAAAAACAATCAGGTTTTAAAAGGGAATAGTCAGAATGCAGTGATTTCAGCAATTTAACTCGGTTTGAGGCACTTCAAAGGCGATTCAAAGCTGATACTTAAAAACTATTTACAATAAGAATAACATTTTCAACGTGTCGTTTTTTAATTTGTCATTTTTCACTGTTATGTCGCGCGTAAAGCCCTGTGCTGCATAGTGACTCCTTGTTCTGGATGTACGAAAGGTCTCGGATCATGCCTGGGAAGGAATATGAGTCCAAGGGTGGACGCAGTGGAAACACTGGCATCAGTCCGGATGTCACGTACGGTGACATGAAACCTGCCATCGCGCCGTTTGCGGAGGAATAGGCCAACCGTAAGGGGCTGACGCCGAGGCGAGGGCCGAGCCCGTACAGGCTGTCCCCCCCGGCGGCCGGCGGTGGCATGTGGAGCGGGGAGAAGGCGGACTTGCCCGCCAGCGCACCAAACGCTCCAGGCACCCCGACAGAAGGCCTGAGGGCGCTTGGGTGAGTAGACAGGGACAAGCCATCGGGGTCTATTTTGTTGTCTTTGGAGCTCAACACCAGTTCAATGGATCGGACAATGTCGCCCTTGCACGTTCTCACCATAGACTCCAGGGTGTCCCGTTTCTGATGGGGGAAGATCTTGGCCATGATGTCGGTGGGGTCCCGGTCCAGGCTCGGGTAGTCCTTGGGTCTCTCCGACTCGCTGCCTGACTCCGGATCGGAGGGGGAAAGCGACCTCTGCGGGCTCTCTGTGTGATCAAACGCCGGGGACGGACTCGCGCTGTCGTCGCTGAACGGAGCGGTGCTGTCTTTGTTTGGAGACGGGTCCTTTTTGTCATTTGGGGAGGACAGCCGTGCGGCGTGGGGTGTGAAGAGGGGTCGACCTATGAATCCGTTATACAAGTTGTACTTGCTCAGTTTGTCATCTGAAATGTGGACAAAAGACAAACAGGTGGTTTGAGCGTAAAATACTTGAAACAAATCAGTCTTTAAAATTTAAAACATGACACTATTATGTTTCGTGGTAACTTGAATGTAACTCAAATTGTAAATCATCCTAATATAATAACACCTAACTGTTAGCTGCAACTCAATTGTGGAATCCCTTTCAAGTAAGACAGAGATGGTAACATAATAATGTCCTAACTTACCCTCTTTTTGGTTCTCTGCTCCAAAAATATCAAAACTGGAAGCAGTTGGGGTGTTGCTGGTTACTGCTGGCACGGGTGACCCCTGAGGGATCCCGGTTTCCCCCCCGATCCCCGAGCCGGGGTACAAGAGCCGGATCTCCCGGGCCTCGCTCTCCTCCTGAGCCTGCTGCCTCCTCAGCGCCACCTGCGCAGCCATCACCCGCTGCCTCTCCGCTATCAGAGTGCACTTTGCGCACACGCAGTCTCTCCAGCGGCAGAAGCGCTTGTGGCCTTTCAGCGCGGAAACCACGCCGTGGTTCCTGCACCTGGCGCACTTCGGGGTGCGCGGGTATCCCCTCTCCAGCGCGGGGTTGCAGGCCCCGAGGAAGAGCGGCGGAGGGCGCAGGAGGGAAGGGGACACCTGCATGCCGCCGAGCGGGTGCAAGCCGTGCCCGGCCAGGCCGAGCGGTCTGATCCTGCTGTCCATTACCTGAGGGGATGCAAATCCAAAATCCAGTGCAGTTATTCAAGCGATGTGGCTTTCTTCGGTGACTGGCGTCTCTCTACTGCCGCTGGCACCCTGAACCAGCGCGTTTTTAAGTGTCTCCTCTCAAGGTGGTTTGACATGAAATCCAACACCTTCGTCACACCCCTTTCCGCTCCAGCTTCTTAATACCCTATCATGTTTATTTGCATCCCGGATGAATAGTGGTCTAATCTGATGCAACTGAGCCTATTAGGCAGTTGTAGTTTAAGAAAAAGTGAGGCCTGCCAAGACCAGACTCATGTGGGATCTTTAATAGTACTTTTAGAAATTGGGACCTGCAGGGAATTACATTCAAAGTTGCGTTGAAGTTTTTGCTCGGTTGAATGACTGTGTGCTCAATTTGTACCAACAATCGAAACGATGGACTGTGTTGAAGTGTGGTGTTAACAAGAAGCCGTGCATTTTTTTCAAAACACAAAGAAAAGCCTGTTGCCTTAGGTCAGCTGGACACAACGCCCCGCTTTGATTGCCCCACTGGGCAACGCATATTCACTATTAGGATGTTTTTAACACAACAATGGCCCTAATAGCCACAAAAGCAACAGGTAATTATCTACCTGGTTATTCTGTTCGACAAATTACCCTGACAAAAGGCCCGTGTGTCAACAAACACCAGGGGAAATTGGCGGATAACTAATCACACCTTGTCACATGTTTCATTCATTTCTCTCCGTTCGGACCGGATCCAGTTACGCGCAGCAGATTGCCTTACCGTTAGTGCACCGACTTGAGCATGATGTGGCAAGCACAGAAGCAGTCACCAAGGGAAACATAAGTTAAACATTGTGGAGTTGTGCATTTGCACGCACGCACACACACACACACACACACACACACATTTACAGTGAATGCAAAGAAAACGTTGAGGAAGACAGTGTGTGTGTGTGTGTGTGTGTGTGTAGGCTACAGTAGTACTCTTCTGAGATGTCATGTGCAAACAGACACTAAAATGGCAAGTGCAGTGTTAACAATGATAGTATCCTCTGCTACAGCATTAGACATCTCCTAATTATCTGTAGACGTCAGAGTGAGACATCAGTGACTTCTCTTGGTCTCCCCATAGTTCTGACTCCACTAGACTGTCTCTGAATAATGGATGTGGGTTAAAGAGGCAGCGGATGGAAGCACTCAACCCCCTTGTGGTGTTTTACCGAGATAATGATTCCCTGAAGGGCATTTCCGAGCGAGGCCTGATACAGCAGAGGCCAGGGAAATTGCTTGTGGTACAATACACAATGATTTGATGTAGACATGGCTATTATTAGTTGTTAATATTACTACTTACCACACGTACAGAGAGGTTGGTGTTTCAGTTTGCTGGTAAAAGATTCAAATTACTGTTATGGAGACTAAAACTCACTAGTGACACATGGTGCATTTTCTCACCTCTTCTTCGCCCGCTGCTCCATCCTTAAGTGATGGATCTTATCAGCCGCACCTGCCCCATTACAATCATGCCTGTACATTACGCAAAGAGCCAACACATGCTGCGCAAAAACACATCTGTACCAATGTGTGCACAGGCATTTGTCGTAACAAAAGCAGACTCGTACTAAAAAAGTTCTGAGAAGCAAGTCTGCTATTTGCAGAAAGATGTTCCACACGTTATGGGCCTTGATAGATAGGGGTCGGTGCAGACTCACTCCAGCTGTGCAGGACACGAAGATAATCTGAAATGCATCCCCAAACAAAGAATGCATACGCCAACAGGATAATTAAATGCCAGCGAGGCTGTGTGGACGCACATACAGCTTTTTATCATCTCATCCACTGTGAAGTGGAATTTGAGGTTTTGATTTGAAGCTGGCAAGTTTATCCTGGCACACTAAGCTGCTCTCAACTGGTTTTTTATACAGACAACTGAGGCGGTTTATATGGACCTGCTATAGTCTTTTCTTGCAGGAAGGTTGGCTGGAAGCAGAATGGTGTTGAAAAGCTTGTGTAAATGTGTGTGCCGCTTTTTATTGAGCTTTTTAAAAAGGTTCAGTTTCAGTCTTATTTTTAATTTTTAAATGTTTTGGAAAAGCCTCTATAAATTGGATTATGGATTAAAGCTGTAGTGTTTCTCATTTACTGTCTCTTCTGTTTGTCTCCTTGAGAAGGCTGGGTGTTTAAAGTGCCTTCAAACCAGGTGAGTTTCACTTTGAGACAAGGTCATTTCTCAACTAGTTTGTGTCAATCTACCATTTTATCATAATTTAATATACAGAGCAACTAGTGTACAACATAGTTATCTCTGCATTATAGAAAACCTTCAGTCCAGTTCCACAAATAATTGCTTTTTCGTCCAAATTTCCAAACGAAGTGATTAACAGAGATAAATGCAGTTAGAGTAGATATGACTGGACAGTGTCTTAATTGTGTTTTTAACAGATCTGCTCATGTCAGATAGGGTGTTAAATCTCAGCCATGTGCCTCATAGGACCGGGCTTTATCAGTGGAGCTCCTTATCTGAAGCAAGGTGGCTGCTAATCTACTCACAAATCTCACAAAACCAGATTATGTTTCCCACTGTCAGAGAGATGGAGGGGGGTGGGGGGTCGAGGAGGTAGTACACAGGAAGAGAGGCCCATCATTAAGAAGTAAATCATGGCATCTGGGCATCTGGACAGCAATATTAGGCTATCTTGGCTCAATTGTTGAGCGTCTATGGAACCAAATATGATAATCAAGATCCCATGCATCCAGGAATTAAACAAAACTAAGCAAGCAGTCTTTTTCCAAGCTTGGTTTGAGGGGAGACCCACATCTCAGTCTTTAATAACCCCTGACCTAGATCATTGGAATACAGCTGCAGGTCATCTGATGTCATTGAAAATGACGTCATGTTATTGTCGACTTCTCCGAATCCCACATGCTACAGAGTCCTCACGTGACACAACTTTGACATGGAAACATTTCAGCGACTTAAGTTTCAAGGCATTGTTTCTGAAAAATACTGCACTCAAGTTACAACAAATTTCCCCCTCTTTCAGCAGGCAAAGCGTCTTGACCTCTGCGTGTTTACTTTCTCGGCTGTCACTTCACACCCTTGTCGTCTAAGTGCCACACAGTAGCCTCCACTTCACCGCTGATGGGTGAATGGCCACCGGTGATCGCCATCAGGCCGGCTGGGTTGCTGCTGTGATCCGCAGATTCAATCATTTCCATTTCCCCTTTGTACGGATGCAAGTCTCTCTCCGCTTTCATGTCACGGACGCTTTGTTGTATTAAAGCTTTGTGGAGAAAAAAAGAAAAACAACAACACGGGGTAAACCGACTTGTGTTCCATGTGACAAGTGTGGCTTCAGCGAAGCTCAACAAGCATCTTTGCTTGCAATGCAGCTTTCAAGATTGTTTCCCTTGTTTTTTATTTTTGTGCCAGGGGAGGCCGACTGTTGCTGCGCTGTTGGACTTGGTGCCTCTGTTTACAACGCCTGGAGCTTAAGTTATTCCTTTGCCGGCACCCTGCAGCAATATTCTCACACATCTTTCTCTGGAGATCAGATTAGTAGCTCGCTTTGAGGCGCAACAATTCACATTGAGATATGTTAGTGTAGAGTTTTGCTCCAAAATAAAATCGTTGTGATGTTCGACAAAAAAAGGTGACATGCAGTCTTTAAAAATCAACAACACATATTGTTACTCAGGATTGCAAGTGACTACAGATGGCTAATGGCTAACATTAGCAGAGGTGACTAACACATTCAGTCAAGCATACTTTTGTAATACTTCTACTATTATACTGCACATACACCACTAGATTTCGGAGGAAAATGTTGTACTTTTATCTGCAAATTATATTTCTTTTTACTCATTTACTGATTCACTTCACTTAACTGAAAACCTATGATATATTCACATCTTATAATATAATGTTATGCATTAAATTGTAACAGTATACAATATAAAAACTGTTTGTTAAGAACAAATAACTTCATGATTATCTGACCATTATGCCGTATTAGTTTACTTGGAGATTGACAAAAAGAGTAATCCACGATTAAGTAGTAAGTAATCATTGATTGTGATTTATTTAATCAGGAACTACTTGTGGAGAAAGTTTTAAACACATTTTTAAATGCAGGGCTTTTACTTTGTAGTGGTATATTTTCTCTTTGTTGTATTGCTAACTTTACATAAAACCATCTTAAGGATATTCTGCTCTTCTTTTTGAAATATGGGTGCATGGAAGTGCAGCTAAACACTTTTTTCGTAAAGATAACATATTATATAACGAAGAAGGGAAGCATCCATATTACACTCATACACACACCTGTGCATTTGAATACACGGGACAATGGATTTCCCTCCTATTCCTTGCCTCTCCCTTGGATTCTATATTCCTCTATCTCCTGCCATCTTCTTGTCCCCTATTCAGTATCCCTCCATTCACTCTTCTTCTCCTACTCTCACACCTTTATTGGTGGTCTGAGTCTGGTAGGTATCCATCAGGGCCCCTCACTTAGCCCAGCGATGCCTCAGTGCCGTCGAACAATGGTGGGCCAAAGGCAGCCAAGTTTGTATACGAGCGCTGGGTATGGATGTGTGTGTGTGAGGGCGTGGGTGGGTGGGTTGTGTGCGCACCCATGTGTACCCGTTTTATTCATGCATATTACATCTGCATCAACATTGTGCATGTGTAAGGAAACGCAGGTTCACTTTGACATACTGGCTCATTGTGTGTGTGTGTGTGTATTTAAGTGCTTTAAGTGCTAATTACACGTGTGTGTGTGGGGGTGTGGGGGTGTGGGGGTGTGGGGGGGGGGGTGAAGGGGCATAGGGAACATTAGTACCTTGAAAGGTTCTGGTCAGGTGCCAGTGAATGCAACCTTCACTGTCTAAACAGGTTTAGATTGAACCCAGAGAGTTCCTTGTTCTGCACTTACTCTGGCTACACTCTCTGTTTGTTTCCTGTCAAAGACTCTTCTTTATTTAACTATACACTTGCAAGGAGAGCTCTGCAGCTCAACAATGCATAACTTAGTGGCAGATGAGCACAATCCTCCGTGAGGGATTCAAAGAATCAGGTTTCTAAGTGTGTGTGTTTTTTTAAATAAAAATGTGGCACATGACAGACATTAACAAGGAAATGGATGTGCTAATGATAGACACATCGTGGGAAAGAACTCTCTGTTGGTACCTTGCAAATATGAATACACACTGAGGTTAAGTGAATACGTCAGAGGTGAAAGAAAGCTAGGATATATTTAGACAATTTAGAGTTCCACTTGTTGTATACCTTTTACATGTGGAAATTTGTAGATTTTCATAGGCTTAGAAATAACTAGTGTATGGATTATTTCAGGTTACAGAAAAGGAATAATTATAAATTAACTTTGGCATGTCACTGAGCTTTAAAACATCCCAAGAAATCCCTAATGAAACCCTAATATCCTCCCTTTCCTCATTCTCAAATACAAATAGGCAAATAATCAGACCTCCAAAGCGTTGTTTACAGGGAGGGAGAGAGCGAGAGAGAAAGGATCTGTTGTCATCCTAATGGCAAAGGATTCTGTTTAATTTCTGTTTGCTGAAAAGATTTCCTCCAGCTGTGAGAGTCATCAGATGTCTTTAGGATCAGATGAAAATGCTGTAAGAATCTTCTCAGTACACAACATCTAATTTTAGCCCACTATGAAGTTGGAAAAGGGCAGCAAGGATGAATCTTTATGTCTTTAGGAACTGTCATTCAAACCCGCATTCAGAGATTTTTTTCCAGCCACTTGGCAACAGCAGAAGCTGTACTGAAATACATTAAAAGCTTCTAAAATTGTTATGGCAGCCGTGTTGGCTTACTATACATCCAGCAGACACAGAGTAACATTAGAGTTCATTTGGAGTCATGTTTCTGGCCACCCAACGAATATAAGACCAATATCCACTCCCCTTGTTGTCCAAGCTCCACTATGTTAACCAGCTAGTTGCTAACTTTGTCTACTGTTTAGTGCAGATAGCGTATAGCGGGTTTATTTTTTAATGAAAACAGCTGCTTGCTGCTGCTGGAAAGCACTGATAAGACCGGTGAGACTGAAATGAAACAGTGAAGTTGCGGGCAGCAAAAACAAAACAATGAGCTGAAAAGATGGAAAAACGCTCCATAGTCGAAGGAACTGCAGAATCGGGTGATAACTCTCATTAGGTTCAAGGAGTTATCTGATTGATTGTTAAAAGGAGAAATACTTTATGCACAGCCTGAAAATGTGCACAAGAGGCGTGTCGTTCTTACAGTCCTACACTTCCCACAGATCTATCATAGCTAACTGCTTCACTGTTGCAATACCTGGTCACAGTGAAACAATCTTAAACACGTCCACATTGCTATGACCGCATTAAAAGTGCAGCGGACCGTTGAGAACCAAACGACAAACAAGGAAAGGGGGAGATGAAGCATAAAGGCTGAGGTGAGCGCGCTATCAGATGAACGCAGAGCACAGAGAGACATCAGTACTGAACATCTCTGCCAGGGTGTTATGGGAAAATATGCTGGGCTTTCAGTTACAGACAATAATAGCTTGGAAATTGTTAAACATTGTCTCTGATAGCAACTGGCATATGCAAACAGATCTGACACGAGTTGCTACTGAGATTAGAGGAAACATGAAACCAAAAGGGAAGAGGAAGACATGCATGATGTTTTGCTTAATATATAAATATATATATATATATATATATATATATATTTACTATAGTTTTATATATTGTTTCAGAATATATGTTCTACTGGTTTAAATCCCTCAGCAAACGTCTGACTTTGTGACTTTTGAATTTGTGAAAAACCTATTCTGAGTGCTACATTTCTGAGAGGCAGCAGAACCAGACTCGCTTTAAAACGTCGTGGCACAGATTTTGACATACCGACCTAGCCTGTCCCGCCGTCTTTGGCCCCATGCATACCTGTGACTTCCACTTTCACATGAACTCGTGTTCACTTCTCACAAAGGAAACCAGTGGGACATGAAAAAATCTGTTACAGTTGAACAGAAAGATCACAACACTTTCTTTAATTTTATCTCGCGTTGTTTATTTTTACCTCTCTCCTGTCGGACGTTACCATTATTCACACAGCACATGACTTTACTCAGCAGTCAGTCAAATGGAGGTGCGGAGAAGCACGTATGCAGGTGTCCAAAATGTCACACTATTTTTCCCACCAAGGTTACATTCCTGGTAATAGGGAAGGCTTGGAAGCAACAACAACCTTCATGTTGTGAGAAAAAAACTTAATAATAAATATATTTCCACAATTAAATTGACAAGATATCCAAACAGCTTTTCAACAGTTGTTCCCTTTGGTGTCTAGTCAACATTTCCTGAGGGGGAGAGGCGGCACCTTGGGGGGACTTGGCCTCACTATTAAAAAAAAACAACCAAGCCCTGCTTGTTTGCTGTTGCTGTTTTAGAGCAAATAACTTTTTATCAAAGTTATTTTATACTTTATACTTTATAATCACCTCTCTTGACTGAACTGTGAAAAGAAAGTGCCAGACATTTTTAGTTTTTGTGGATAAGTGTCATGCAGAGGATCAGTGGAAAATTAATACTTTTGTTCATTTACCGTAATAATACATGTTAATAATTATGGACAACTGATTCATACATATAACATTATTACACATAAAGCATGGCATCTTGTAGAGGTGAAAATTAGGATTTGAAGTTTTCTTCAGATTATTACTGTTGGCACCAAACCACAGCAACATGCATCTACATGGACTGACACCTGGATATGGTCCAAAGCCACTGGGGAACCACAGCCAGTCAGGTACAGAGACAGAGGAACAGATAACAATACACACTGCAGTCTATTCAGAGCTATAGACTGCAAAATGCTGGCTGCATGCAGATTAAACTCAGATAAAGGAAAAATACAAAATAAAGCGCTGACCACAGGTGTGTTCAAAGCACCATTTTCTTTGGGGGAACTTTTTGAAGATCATACTCCTTCGCATCTACAAAACCCAAGATCAATGGGCTCTTTTATCAGTTTAGATTATGTATAATTGTACAACTGGAGTCCCAACATCAATGCGGGCTTTAGATTCTAAGAACTGCAACCTTAAGTTCACAGGCTGTAGAAAACTTATCTGATCATGACGTTCGGAATCGCAAACACAGCTTATCATTGCCATCGTTCACATTTTGGTTAAGATTCTCTTCAGTATTTAAAGTTCTTAAACAGTATACAGACTTTCTAAAGCTTTAATAAAAGGCACTTTATTGGATCACACTGTCTTAACATTGCTTAGTCAAATTCAGTACATAGTTGTACTGTTTTTGGATCTTATGAGTAAACCTGTGATAATCTGTGTGAATCTAGCGAGGCGAAACAATTCAAAGTATTAGTGTTTACAAAATACATAAACACCAGAGATATCAATGAGTAATCACTGTTGCTATGAGGTTGGTGAGAATCTTGAGTATTTAACAAAAGGATTTACCCACAAGGCATTAAGGCATTGTGTTGCAACAACAAAACAGGTTACATCTTGGTAACAGGTTGCTGAATTGAAAGTACAACCGAACAACATCGTTTTCTGATATTAACGATAACGTACAAATAAGCATCATCTGAAATAATGGAAAATGTGGCTGTATTTCATGTTATTATTATTATTTGGTTTATTTATTTTAGTAAAGTTAGGTCACTTCTTCTCACATCTGCAACCTTGTTATTTTCAAATGTGTTTATATACTATTTATTTGCAAATTGGATTTGAAAAAAATGTAATGCCACCCAGATTACCTTTTTTTAATCAACATGTTGAGGGTTCATACCTCATACATCATAAGAGTTGGTCTCAACCTGCTCCATACAAAAACGTTTCCTGAGATAACTTTGTTATGATATGGCACCATATAAATAAAATTGAATTGAATTGAACTGAATCATACAGAACATATTTGCTAAATATATATATATATACTGCCATTTATACTTTTAAATATAGAATTAAATATAGAATTTTCTTTTCTTTTTCAATATTTAACCAAAGGTGCAACCTATCACTAATCTTAACCAAAGTGATTTAGTAGCCTAACATTAACCACAGGCAGGGCACAGGACAGGAACCCTGTTTTCAGGTGTCAACATTCCAACCTCCTGCTCCTCCTATGACATCTATGCAGTTAAAGAGCGTAACACTTACTAATGTGTAAAAAAAAACATTGCCAGTGAACCTAATCTATGTCTCAATAGACATAACAAGCGGTTTATTAGGATGTAAACCACATTTTTACCCATCACCAAAACATGCCACTGGCTTTTCCTCCACATGACACACAGAGTCACAGCACGGTCAGATGTGGTGTTTGGAGGGCTTCTAATTTGGGATTAGGCCTTAATGAGAGGACGAGAAAACAACCTGCTGGTGAGAACAAGGGGGACGGCCCAAGGTATGAAGCCTACGAGGAAAGGATACAAAGGACAGCTTAGAGGACCTCTGATGTCACCTCAACAACAGCAGAGTGGCTCATTGAAACTAAAGTGCCTCCTCTGTGTTGCTTTTGTCTGATTCTTGTCAGGCCTGTCACTCTCTTATAATAATGAGCCCTTTGACAAGTGATTAAGTTCGTAGTAGCTTTGATTTTATTTAATTTTTTCACAAATGTTTGTTTTAAGGGCAAGCCTCGGTTCATAACCTTTTAAGTAGTGAGCGCTGATAATAAATAATATAATTTAAAGCAAATAAAGTGAAAGAAGAGTTGTGAAAACATGAAGACGTGATTCTAGTTGAGTGTAAAATAATATAATAATATAATAATAATAATAGTTTGACACAGAAGGGGGGAAAAAATCTTAACTCAAGGTCCACTTGCAAGCTTTTATTCCAGTCAATGGATGGAGTTTTGTGCTATTTGAGGAAAAAGCTTTTTCTGGATGAACTAATGATGTAATGATTGGAAGCTCTGGGGGGAAAAAAGTCAGTATGGGGAAATGTAAATAAAGTAACAACACTTTTGTCATCTATTTTATAGCTTAAGCGATCAAATACCAACCGATCTCATACCACTGGGAGGAATTATTGTAATTCCTCTTAATAGCCTCTTAAGCTAATAAGCTAATGCATGTTTCCTCTTTTCCCTCTGAATGGTAGGATTTAGTTCTTCATCCTGAAATTTGTCAAATTTGTCTCCCTTTCCTTTAAGACATGGCTTTGATCCTCCTAGACAGGCCGGGGGTGCAGGAGTCCCTTAAGGGATGACCGCCCACTGATGGGAGAATTGTTTTTACCCCAGCTGTGATTTGCTTGGGTCTGCAACATCTAATTCCAAATACTATTTAGCGAAATCAATGCCTGGACCTTGTCTTATTAAGGCCAGCCTGGTTTCCTATAGCAAGCAGGGTGCTTTACCCCCCGATGAGGGAGACAAGCTGAGGCTGCCCTTCACAACAAAACAACACCACTCCACAGCAGCATGACACTTCCTCGACCAGCAAATGAGATGAAAGCTTTAAACCATGAAAATAGTGGTTCAAAAAGATCCTGAAGCCCTGCTACCCTGCTAGCACGGAATAAAGATGGGCTGTCCACCCGCAAAACAAAAGCCCAACACAACAGGGAAAGACATCAAAGCGTGATTTTGTCATGGAAAAAACACCTCTTTCTGAGAGGGGGCCCACTGAGAAAAACGCAGGTGAATTTTCAGGTAATAGCACATTGCAGTTAAGCGCTACAGTTTATTTGTGTTTCTGACTTTTCCATACCTTCCATTAGAGGGTTAAAACAACTTTCACCTTTTACAATGTTTTTGCTGCTTCATATCTGTTTCAAAATGTTGGTTTGTTTTAGAGCAATTGAATCCTGGTAAATTCAAATGTAATTTAGCTAGGGATTTTTGAATTAGTTCATTAGGTGATGCACACTACATTGTGATTTTGTGTATTTTCTGAGGACTGGATTTCTGCACACCACAAGGTAAAAAAGTTCAAATGTTGTATTTTGTAAGGACTGAAAATGAATAAATCAGACTAAAAAAGCATGTTTAAAAGTTTTGATTTACTATATAATGCACTGTATTTAGCATGAAACACATACAGTGTATGCTTTTGACATCTACAAACCAAGCTAATGTGATTCCGCTTCAAACGTGCAGCCAAGAATGAGGCGTTTTTGACAACAACAGAGTATTTGTTCTCTGTCCACAGGTGGATTTACCTGACTATGCGAAACACGATCGCTCTTATATGATCCAAGTAAAGTTACAAGGAACCAGCTCAGGTTAATGAGGTGTGAAATTCTTTGAACAAGGACCTTTTGGTGGTACTTTTGGTAACCAGGACCAGGTCATAGTGTCATTGAATGTCAGGATAGTAGTAGAGAAAACAAAATTTAAGGTCAATCAAATATCACTACATGCATAAATATAAAAATATTAAATTTGATTTAAAAGCATTTATTGCAGAACATGCCTAAACCTTTACTGTTAAACTGTGTTTCAGGTAAGCAACATAAACATGTGACCAAATTAAATGCACATAGCATATAAATCACTCCAGCACGTACATACTGTATATAAAAAGTAGGCGAAAATAGCTTTTTCCAAGAAGGAGCCTATAAAAAACAGTACACGCAGTGAGACAAAACATAATGCACGACAATAAGCTCAGTAATCTCTAATAATACCTACTGATGGACACTCACAACCAAAATAGATTCTAAGGGGAGGCCACTCATCTAAAGTTCCTTATAATCCGTAGGATTATCTCATGTAAAGAAAATCTGCTAGTAGTTTACAAGGTATGTGGATATATATTGAGCCAAACATAACTAAAAGGCATGCAGGAGCTAGCACCAAGAATAGATTGTATTAAATCCGTTAATAACCAATCTCTGTTTGGACCGAAGGCCAGAATGTTGTGAGCATGAAATGAAAGTAGTTTTTGGCACGTCGTGCTGATTCCAATAGGGAAGAAAAACGGATATTTATTGGACATAAAAGTTGAGGTACTCAAACATGCCATGTTCATGATCTCGCCGTGAAATTCCAAAGGTTTAGGAGTCTTTAGGGGCCTCGTGTAATCAGATTTTGCCATGCAGATGAATGTTTGTTAAATGGGCTGCAGTGAAGGGTGGGAGTCAGGATGCGGCACATTCCCCAGTTTAAGTTGTGTATAGGAGGTGTCGGTAGAGGCATGTGATAACAACAATAAAACAATGCTAATCTTGAATGGAAATCCACATCTACTCACTTAACATTCAATAATGATGCAAGTTTGCTGTTCAAACTGCAGCCCCATATTAAATATTCTTTGTGGTTCAACGTCATTTTTAATGTCCTCAGTGTCCTCTATCATCTCCTGAATATAATCTGCTGAACGCTGATGAACAGTAATTGCCATCCGTCTCAATATGTGCAATGTCATGACTTGGCGGTGAGTGTACAAATGCGAAAATGCGATTTGGAGTTTGCAGGCGACGCACACTCAAGAGATTCCAATCTCATTAATAATTCACAACTGCGAGAATAATGATGGCAGAGAAAAAACTTTGTGTGAGTAATTGCATAAGTAGACTCATCAGCATTAAGAGAGAGCGTGTGTGTGTGTGAGGAGTAAATCTCATCGTTTTCGACATCAAAATGTGGCACAATTATGCCGCCGCACAATGAGAATAATAAGCAAACCACTCCCTACTACCCCTTTTTTCTCTCTTATTTTTGCTTCTGCGTATCCAAACAACAATTGACTCATGCCAGTTTGACAGCCATTGTGAGCCGATCTGGAAACGTGAGAAAGGTTGTTCCACATTCTTTATCCATGTGCGAGTTTTAGTACACACTCTCAACTCCCAGCATGCCTGTATTCCTTCCACCTGACTATACTCTTTGGTCGGCCCTCCGTGCCAATAAGTGACCATATATTGGTCCGGACATCCATTCAGGGGCTCTATTTTCTAGGTGATTGACTCTGAAAAACTAACGTCGTAATCCCCCAAATGTTTCCCCCATGTTTGAGGAAGGGTCGGCATTGTTGAGACCCAGGGAGTCCTGCCCGGTTGTATGTCTGTCATGCTGGGCATTAAGAGTGGTGGGAGGAGCAGGGTTTTAACAGGTGGAGAGATACCTCAAGAGCAGGACGGACCAGATCTGCCAGAGCTGAGCCGGCCTCCTGGCAGTGTTTCAAGCCAAGGATAATTGTTCCCTCGTAAGGGTTAATACTTTGCTCAGAAAATCAAAATACTCATTATTTATATGACTATTAGTGCAATGTTCAAGGAAGTTTTCATTGAAACGAGGAGGAACAAGACTAAGATTCTACAGCTATGCTAGCAGCAATAAGTACCTATGACCAGTGCGGTACTTAAACTAACAGTGCTGTCTCAGGTGCACAAAAGTGTAAAATATACAAACGTCCAACAACAACAACAGTTGTACAGCAGATAATAAAGAATATTCACTATAGCTGTTAGATTTAGCAGCCCATCCAAATGAATTCATCTCATTAATGGGCTCCCTTCCCATCTTCATCTCGGAAGAAATGAGCAATGCCATGAGCAGTGGCAGCGATTCCACCATGCTTCGCTGCGATTGGCTGCAGATAAGGACCACCACACACATTAGCATGCAGGTAATTATTTGGATTTCTGCAAGCAGGTGGTGATGGAAGCAAGAAAGTCCGTGATCATACTCTGATGAATCTCCAGATAAACATCAGGGGGCTCTGAGACGCACACAGACACCAGCCCCTGCAATGCTCACCGGGAAGCCCCTTTATCTCTCCCCAACCATGCAGTCATTACCCACTGCACGTTGTAAAAATATGGCATAACTATATAGGCCAAGGCTGGTGGAAATACTGCACTCTGTGCTGTAGCTTGTACCAGCATAGAAATAAAGTGGTTCCTGTCAAATGGGACCAATGGCATTGTTGGGAGGAAAAGGCCCAAATTTCAGCTGTAATAAGAAGATTAATTTCTATAGACAACAATCATGGAACACAGGACTGAAGCTAGCCGTTTCCCCATCTGTTACCAGTCTTTATGCATAGCTAAGCTTCATTGTTATCAGACACATATGACAGCGGTATGTATCTTCTCACCAATGTGTCAATAAGACAGCGAATTAACGTATTTCCCAAAATGTCAAAGGTGAATCAAAATCGACCTGCTGTGCGCTGGAAAACCTGGAAAACATGAATTAAACTGTATAACAGTTTGTGATATTGAAGAGCTGAACATTTTTTGCTGTGACTTGTTGGGAGATGTTGTACATACGTGACGAATCCATCTCACCCGTAATCATCTCATCTCCTCTCTCTCCCGCTCCTTGGCTGTTGCTGCCTTTGTATGGAGGTTTCAATTCATCGCAGATAAGGAACATTTTCACACTGTTAATCAGATCGTCCCGACGATTTGCTCCCCTGCAACATGCGTAGTTGGGCACGGTGGTGTCCTGTGAGACATTCACCTCAGATCTAATCCCCTTCAGCTCTCCACTGCACAGGACGCTCGGGCAGGCAGCTGTGGATGAGTTACTATGGAAAGATTACGATTGTGTGATGCAATGTTGGAGAAAAGAACAGGGAGCGCTTACTGGCAAAATGTCCAAAGAAACTTCCTGTTGTTGTACAAAGTTTTATCACAACATTTTAACCTTTGCAGTCATTGATTTCCATTCCCATTTAAACTTGAGGAGGTTTGCTTGTGTTTGCTTTTACGGAATCAGGCGCAACTGGACCACAAGAACATGAAATCACATAAAATCAATAGACATCGTAAAATGCTCAAAACGATGCAAAAATACCAGTAAATGTAGATTATTGGCAGAAAATGTATTAAACATACAATTTAAACAACAATATGCATAAAAATTACAAAAGCAAATAGGAGAATAGTTTTGTCTTTGTGGCAAAAAAAAAGACAGCTTCAATTACCCGGGGACGTATGAAAATGGCTCCTTCAGGGCACCAGTCCTCCATCTTCCCTGCAGTCATTAATTAGATCTAATCAACGCCACAGGGAAAAGTTACTGTCAAGACTAATTAGCCAAAATGGAGCTTCTGTAATGGGAAACAAATGAACAACAACAGTTAAATGTAGCAGCCTGCTCCATGCTTTATGACTCATTCTGTCTCAGCGGGGGAGATTTTTGGAGCAGCTCCGTTCAGAGTTATATCAGCACTTGATTACTGTTTTGCGGGAATGGCTGAATATTAGGCACACTAATAGGTTTGCAAGGATAAAATGATATCCAATGGGTACGTTTGCGTTATTTTCAGGTGTTATGTCATTCTTTGTTCACTGTCATTGTTGTATTCTCCACCATTTTAGGCATGTGACACACACACACACACACACACACACAAACACACAACTCTGCCAGGTTGCCTATTGTAAGCACCACGCAAGCTTCCCTGCAACCCCAGGCCTCAGAGGTCATGAGAAATGTTGACTTAATCCTTTCTTCGTCCCCACACTACTTCTGAGAGTCAAGGCAGGGAGTATAAAAAAGAACCTTTGTTTCTCCAACAGCGCCGCGAACAAAAGGGGGTTGGGACCGGGCAAAGCGTACACACACACCACCTGCAATTAAAAGCTTAGAGCTCGTCCTCTCAGCACCAAACCCTCAGCGGCCGAGAAGAGGAGAGGCAACGTCAAGATTAGGTGGGAAGTGCTAGGAGGGAATTAGAAAAACCTGTGAGAATGAAGATGTTTGTCACAGAATATTACTTACAGGATGCTGGAGGACAGTCACCTTATACCCCGTGGAAGAGTAATTGTGGAGGATTTGATAACAAGTGGCTATTGATGACAATTAAGCACTTTAACGATTTGGGTTGAAGGTTTGCACCACGGTCACACACATTCACGAACAAGCCCCTGTTTGTTTGCCCATATGTTGGGTTGAGTAATTAGTACGTGGACATCTGCTCAGGAAGAGGAGGCGTTACGTCACGAGACGCACAAAAACACTGGTGTCAGTCAGCTGCACTGAAGTCTGTTTAATATACAGTTAATGTCGGATACAGAATGGGAAGCGTTTGGCCTTGTAATGTAAGCCAGAAAGTTGTCTCCGGTGAAACATTTCAGCTATCGGGAACTTTGGTGAAAATGCCAACTTCATTAAAACAAAATTGGGTCAAATGCACCGAGTGCAAATTAAAATCAGCCCAGGGAGATGAGATGATTGTAATTAACATCTCTTCAATCAAGCTGGAGTGTGGGAATTACAGCTCCGCGTTTCACATTTATTGCTGAACTTCAAGGACCTTCTTAGGTGGTACAATAAGACTTCTGCCATCTGAGAGGACCGTTTCTGTACAGAAACACAGACACACTCGTGGACCTTTTGGA
The DNA here is from genome assembly GCA_036023655.1 of Nannoperca australis. Lineage (NCBI taxonomy): Eukaryota > Metazoa > Chordata > Actinopteri > Centrarchiformes > Percichthyidae > Nannoperca > Nannoperca australis. Next base: position 31,998 of record JAVQJD010078562.1, read on the forward strand.
AAGTGATTAACTACTTGGTGCAAACATTTGAATCACTTGTCAGGGCGACCACTACCTAAAAACATGGAACAGTAGGAAAATCATATGTGAACATAGTAACAGCACAATGATTGCACATAGTTCACACAATACACAAATATATTGGCCTTTTAAACATATGTTACAAAATCCAATAACCACATAAAATGAATTTTTGCTTACAATTTTCCTCACATCTCCTTACATGTATATAAGAAATACGGTAGACATTGACTATATATGGTAATACTTTTTCAAATATATATAAAGAAGTTGCAAGAATCGGTATATTGTGCAAACAGGATATCTCAAAAACGTGTTAACATTTTTTTATACATGTTTTTTTATGCAAAGTTAGCCATGGACGAAGAGACAAGTGAATTGCGTGCAGATCTGGATTAAGCTGCAGTTTCAGGAATAATAATAAAAACATATATACTTACAATTTAATACATTTAATAAATAAATAAATAAAAATGTCTTTCTTAATAAATTACTTCTCCCACCTGTATGAAAAAAACATTCCACATGTATTGCTTTTACTGTTACTGCACTGGTTTCAAGGGGAAATCTGTAAAGCCATGTAACCATCAGAATACTTAATCCAACCTGTGAGACCGCTCTCAGTAACTTACCTGCCTTTAACTGTTTTAACTGCTTTTACAGTTTCACTTTCTTGTCACACTATTGTATTCATTTCTTCACTTGAGCTGTGATGTGCACATATCTTTTGGTGACCCGCTGACCTCTCCTCTAGCACCACCATCAGGCCAAAATGTGGGCAATTAGACATCAAAATCGAATTTCTATTCACAGTCGCATGCAGGTTCTGTCAGGTCGTTGCTGACTGTAATTTGCAGTTACTTTCAGACTAGCAGTGCAGCATGGCTCGCAAACACGTCTGACTAGAGGACCAGTTGTATCTAATAAGTATGTTTTTAACAAGCTGTGGTGTACGGCTCTCATTTTATTCTCAGGATATATGTACACAGGCCTTCCAGGGTTGCTTTGGGGGTCTGCTCGGGGAGTGGCACTGCATGGCGCCTGGTTCCGGATCATTTATAAACCCACACCCGAGCCATGCTGGTAGCCCCCGGAGCAGCCGAGGTAGAGCCAAGGTGCCTGTGGTGGGTGACAGCACCAGTCCCAGCAGAGGCCGTAGGGTGTACACCAAGCCAGGCGTGTAATCCCACTCTCAGAGCTGGAACGCACACCGTCCATGCAGGAAAATAAATATGGAAGGGTGAACCGCTGGATGAGGGAGATAGGGGAGAAGCTATTACCAAGGAGAGAGCCAACAATTAGGACGGGTTTTTATGTTTCTATGTTATTGCACAAGTAGAATTTTTTATGCGGAATGGAAAAGGTTTTCAGAATGCTGTAACTTTGCTGTAAAACTAACTAACTAAGGTCTTTCAATAAAGTATCTCCTGCTGATTTAAATCATTTCACTCCAAAAGCCGAAGCTCGCCACCAAATGGGCCTGCACAAATTCCCTCATTCGGCTGCAGACATCATCGCATTTGTACGTGCAGGGAGCGCAAGTTCCTACTTCATTTGAGAAGATGTTTTAACACCACTCACATTGTGCCTTGCACTGGCACTCACAAGGTGCTTTAGATCACTCTTTCCTAATTTGGATCAATTATCCCATTTCCCCTCAGTGAAACAGCGTTTCTCATTCAGCATAATGTAAAGGCTATTTGTCGACGCTGTGTCATGTGCTCGCCTCCTCACTATTCGTCTACGCTCCTGTGAGGGTGGCTGAATGCTGGGTTTCTCTACTGTCTGGGGCTCATTTGAAATTCAAATATTGCCTCATTGCTGAGCCTCAATAATATTGACTTTCACTTACTCTCCAGAGGCACCGGGGATAAATTTAGGACAGGATTGTGTTTTTTTGTACAGTGTGTGTTGCATCTGGGGCTTTTCTGGACTGCAGTCACAAGCTGCGGGCAATGGTAGGTTTTGTCTGGCTTGAAAGCTTGAAATCACTATCAAATTCCAGCCAAACCTGATGGAAAATGTAAGTTTAAGTTGTTGTTTTAACTCAAAAAATAAACCCTTTCTCACGAAACTGCTTTTAAACTGGCAAACAAAAATCTTATGTGACCCACAAGATGAAAAAGTCAAAGAAGTCCCAACATATTTAACACAAATCTCAGTTTTTACAGCATCAACCTTAACATCTCTGTCAGTTTACCAACAAGGAAGTGAAGTCCACGCAGCACCTGCTTCTGTTGTCCACTAGATGGAGTACTACAGCACTGAGGAGTGTTTCTGGTCACAGCAGCAGAGGCCAACTTTAGAAACTGATGTTTTTTTCTTTTTCATCTCTTTTCCTGTATTTTTACATCTCATTAGATTTGAAACTGCGTTTTCACAGGCTTTAAATGACTCATTGTTTGACAGATCGATTATTCGACTGCAATTGTTTCATCTCTACTTCAGTTAGGTAAATCATCAACACCTAGCACCTCACCATCAGCAACTGGGCTTTTTCTTTTATATAGCATTTTCAACAGAATGAATTCATTTATGTGTGTTATACAGTGTAGTGGCCCTGTACAGCTTCATCAAAGTGATGAAAAAGAAGAATCTGAAAGAAGAAATCTGATAATTATCAGTTAATGCAGTGATTAGACTAATGTCATATATATAGGAGGTTCCCCATAGGGTTTGCTGTATGACATACGACATGGAAACGCAGTGTACACTGGAAAACTGCCACATGTGGTGTTAACATTAATAAGAGTAATTGAGACCACTGGGGCATTAGTGAGATTATAAAAAGTTCAGTTCAGTGTGTGACAATGAAGTATAACATCAGCCCCAGAGGCACAGAGAGAACTCTACCCATGCTGCACTTTCAACATCCTCATAAACAACATGGCGGAGGTGGCTGAGGATGGGCGGACAGGACAGGGTGTGGTTTTTCCATCAATACAATATCTAAAACTATAATTACGTCTGTTTTAATCTCAGTATGGTGTCAGTTTAAATGTGCATTCCACCCACAGTCTACAGTACAAATTATATCAGCTGAGCTCCATAAAGACTCAAAGTACAAACTGTCATCATTGACAGCAGTAAAAGTGATTATGGGGTGGGAGACAGGTTATAATAGGCTATAATCAGAATTGGAATACGGATGATACTGATAATGATATTTACAGTCAGTGAAATAAATGGTAAAATATCCCATGATGTTATGTAACTGTAGGTCTGCGGCCGGATTCTGATAAGAAGATCTATTCTTTTAAATATATACATAATAGTGTGTGTAGTGTGTCATTTTTCCACTTTATACCCATATTATACACATAATATTACAGCGGGATGCAGGTTAACTAAGGTCACTGCAGCTCAGATGTGGTGTTTATCCATCACAGAATATATTGCATGACGTCCGTCAGCAGTCGAATCTTACCATTTAAAAAAGTTCAGGTGATATCAGTTGGCATTCCTATCCTTGTAGGCAGATTTAGAGAAGACCCTTAAAGACAACCTAATGACACTTCCCGTGTTTACCCATCTATACAGTAGTGACACAGAACAGATCGCAGCTAATATTTATATGCCTGTGTTACTGAACACTGAGAGGTCATTAATCAGATAAATTGAGCACAGGAATTGGGTTTCCCCCACAGATTTATCCTCCATCCGTTACAAACAACAACATCCGTCACGCTGTGTGAGACTGCACTCATTCATCTGTGAATCCCAGCTTCACTCCCAAATGTATTCTTTTTAACCACGCAACCACGCAAGGAATATGGAAATGGCGACAGGGGTGAACTGTGACAACTAATTTGCTCAAACTTGATGTACGCAATCGACAACTGTAGCAGTGTTTTCTCTGTGTGTAACATTTTAGATTTAACTGTCTCATTCCCAAACTGCTCCTCTGGTGACGCTGTTATATTAGGTGGAAGTGGAATTCTGCAGTGAATGAGTGTGAACAATGTATTCAGTATTCTCTCACAGGGTCCATAATCCAACAGTCCAGCTCTGAGAGCACAGCTTTCTCCTCAAGAATGCAGCTATAGTGCCCCACTGTCCAAGGACACAAGCTGAATGACAACTACTTTGCTTCTTTAAAGGACAATACCGCGGCTTGTTTTTACACGCTTCACCCAATTTTATTACAAAATGACCGTATCTTCCATTGCAACTAACATTTTGCAAACCATGCTACTGTATTTGAGAAGTTTAGATGTCTACCATTCCATTTGCTTCCATTCATTTCTGTATGATGTGAAAATATGAACAATAATAGTTCAGTGATTTTGGAAATAGTAGTTTTACAACCACATAACATGATTTCCATCAGCGGACTGCGTATGCTAGTGTGCTACAACTTTGCAAATAGGCTGGTATGTACCTTTAAACTTAGTATTTCTTCCCACTTTCTTTGTAAGCACGCTAGCTCAACTTGTCACTGTCTGATAGAAAGTCCTTTACAACTCATTTTCATGCCAGGCACAAACAGGGCGACACACACACACACACAAAAAAAAAAAAAGATTGAGGAACAAAAAGGGGTTCAGTTGAGTGACTGCTATGGTCCGCCATACAAACAGCCCATTCCCTTTTCTTTTTCCTCTCCTGCAGAACAGTGCAACAGTGTTTAACTCTGCCAGATTTACCAAGAGAAGTTGCCCACCAGTTGTTTATGAGTGTATCCTCGAGGTCGTGCAGCAATCGCCCTACATTTGACACGGTCTTTAAATGGCCACATCAGCAGACAGATAATCAGTGAGATAAAGAAGAGCATCGTCCATGCCAGCTCAGGGGAGGGTGGGGTACGGTGGGGGTTGAGAGGGAAAAAGGGAGGGGTGGAATATAAATGGATTCCAATGGGCATTGGAAATCCCACGGTCTGCTAGCTCCTTCGTCACCAGCCTCCTGCAACCCAGCGAGCCTGCAGACATGGCGTTCAACGGAACCTGGAAGGTCGACCGCAACGACAACTATGACAAGTTCATGGAGCAGATGGGTGAGTGTGTGAGAGCCGGTGTGTGTAGATCACACACTGAATGGGCCACGATGCACCGCAGCTCTATTTATTTCTGCTATGTCTGGCCTCATGATCTAGTTTGTAAAGGGCGAGGTGTGGAACCGTGTCATGTGTTTCCATATAGTCTGACATTGCTGCATCACAGCGCAGTGAGGCGTTGATAAGTTTGACGTGTTTATGGTGCTACCCATAATAATAGCACTGGCTAAACGAAGATCTTTTTCTAGACTTTGGACACAGTCTAGTAAAGGCAGACTAGTGAAAACTTCCTACACAAGCAGAGTCTTGAGGCTCTGAGTGAAGATAAAGTGTCGCTTCCACATTTATTTTCAATAACTCCATTGATAATCAGAATCACAATCAGATTTATAAGTACGCTTTCACATACAAAGAAATTGCTTTGGTGTATAGGTGCACAAATAAGCATAAATATATAGAGATATTTAAATAAAGCCACTAAAAGCAAGTACTGTAAAAAGGCAAGTCAATAATACATATATAAAATAGAGAATTTAGCAATAAAAGTTGTAGAGAAATATAAAATAAAATAGAATAAGATCAGATTTGAAAGGAAACTGTGCAATAATATGAAAAAGAAGAGCTGTGCATTTTTGCAGAATGTGCAAAATATGAACAGAAGAATGTGTAAAAATTCACATTGTACATACGCTGATGTGGCTCACAACTCTTCAGTTCATGCCCTAATGGCAACCACCCAGCGACACGTTTCTGTCTTTTCTGTTTAACAATTAAGGCGTTAATGTCATGAAGCGCAAGCTGGCAGAGCACGACAACCTGAAGATCACCATCGAGCAGACCGGGGACAAGTTCCACATCAAAGAGTCGAGCACCTTCCGCACGAAAGACATCGACTTCACCCTGGGCGTCCAGTTCGACTACAGCCTGGCTGATGGCACTGAAGTCTCAGTGAGTGCCCTAAAGTGGTTCGGGCTTTATTAAACGAACGGCAGCGAGTCCAGGTGCTGTTTCATCATTTCAATTAAAAAAGAAACGGTTTGCTTTAGGAAAATATTAAGATTGATGATTGATTCAAAGTGCAAACCAAGCCAAGTAGAGCCAATGCTGAAAGCAATGGAAAAGGTTCCAGCGAATAATTACTCTATGGTGGAAGTGTAGCTGCTGGAATGAGGCTTAATTGAATATGGAAAAAAAAACAAATCCTAAAAATCAAACTTACACAAATGTAACATGACATAGGAAGAGCATTAAAGAGCTTCTACGTATATATTTTGAACCAGGGTACGTGGGAGATGGAGGGCGACACGCTGAAAGGCAAATTCACCAGGAAAGACAACAACAAGGTCCTGACCACCACTAGAGCTCTGGTGGGAGGAGAGCTTGTACAGGTCAGCGGGTCCAGATGTATTTAATCAAGAATTTGCAATACGTTCATTTGTTTCGTTCCGATAAGCGCCTCCAGGTCGTAACACACCTCTCTCTCTTTTCCCCACAGAGTTACAACTATGAGGGAGTGGATGCTAAGAGGACTTTCAAGAAGCAGTAACCCGGAGTCTGAAGTTCACAGTTTATTTTTATATAGATGACATAAAGTAGATTTGCGTTTGGGTCATCTTTTTCTAACAATGAGTCGTGGCTAAATCAAGCATGTTCGTATAGGATTCTACTTCATGCACCTCAAAAGGGGGTGACATTTCCTAAGGTTTTGAGAGGAGGAACATGTGACCACAGCATTGGTGTTGACACAAACCCAGAAACTTTAACTTTACTTAATTACATGCAGCTGGGCAGGCAGGTAAACACAATCAGATGTGAGAGGGGGCGACAACTAAAGGACAGAAAAAGTATAACAAGAACAAACACAAGACGCTAATATAAAGTACAAACTGAGGGACAGCACACGTCACCATGTCAATCTACTGTGCCTTAGAAAGAATCTTAACAACCAGTATCCCAGAAATGGCCAAAGACTCTAGTGGTTTCTAGCCATGCAGATTTTGTTGAAAAAGTTCAACAGCGGCACGTCTCTCCAGAAACAAGGTCCCAGTTACACACGATCATCCACAGGACAACGTTGTCACCAGTTTTCAGAGGCACTACTTAAAATACGTAAAATGTAGTTCCAGTGAAAACTGCTCACGTGTTTATGGATGCATTGTTTCTAGAACTATATGCTACTTTTGATTTTCACGACACTGTGATGAATATCTCAAATTCTGGGCAAAAATTTGCAAAAATATCTGCATGATTGGATACAACTACAGGTTAGTGAGACACTGTTTGGTTGTAATTTGAGCGACAGTACAAATTACAACCACCTCAGAGCAACAGCATTTAGTCCCGTGATGGACTTTGTGAAGGATAGCAACCCACAGCAGCACAATAAAGCCTGAAATATGTTAGATGTTGCCTTTAAACAGTTAGGAAATATATTTTCACTAACGGTTCTTATATATCACATAGTTTGTAACAATAAAGCCATTTTCGTGTGTCACTCGAGTCTGATTTTGGTGTTATTTTAACACATTTGAGTGTGATCTTGCAAGTTGTGGGTTACATTTTATGGGCATCATAAGTTCCTAATCACTGTCTTGATTAAGGGAAGGATTCTGAGGGTGTGTCACATGACCACAGCACTTCAAACTCTGCTTTAAAGTCTCTCCTACGCAACACGACAGCGGTCTGATCACATGACGTCAGCGGGGCCTGGTGCTGTCACGCGCTGGCCTCTGGGTGCTGGCCTCAGCAGCGGTTTCCCAACAGCGAGACAGAAAACACGCAGGATTTCTCACATGATGGGCTTACATGCTGCTCGTGATGACATTCATTCGCTGCTCATGAAGAGAAGGTCTTTTATTCTGCCTGATTGTTTTTCAGTGGCGAAAGACGAAGAAATGAAAAGGCTTTGTGCACTGAGTCTCTCCGACCACAAGATGGCGACCTGTGCCTACTTTAACTTTACAGTTGCCACAGATGCTTCAGTACAGCATGAGAGCTGGAATTCATTGACCACTGAAGTTATTATAATGTTTTAAACTCTTTGGATCAGTATCAAGACCATGTAGGACAAAAACAAATAGATTGTGCTTGATGGAGAGACTTTGGTGCATGGTTAAATCTGGGGATGACCTTCAATAACCTATTTTGTTCACTTTTTAACTACAATTTGCTTTGAATCATGCATCTAGACAACATCTTACGTATTATAGTATATAGTAGTATAACGTATTATGATCATGTTGTCACAATATGATTCCAGTATAAAATGATAAACGACAATACTGAATCACTGCCCAGTGCTGCTGTGTACGTTTGTCTTTTTGCAGAAACAGTAAAAGTGTCATCGTCCCTACAGACACCCATTCAAGCCTGGACAGCCTGAGATGATGTCTAGCATCAATCGATCGCAGCCCCCCGACTGAGCCCTGAGTGGCAGCCTCTTTCACGGGGGTATTAACCCACCGCGCACGAGGCTAATCTGGCAGAGGCAGGGCTGCTTTGAGCACCGCTTTCGCCCCTGAACCCACCATGGGGAGTGAAGTCCTCTGAGGCTCGAAGACGGCGAGCCTGCAGATTTTTGGCGCAAGGAAAAATGGGTTGGTGGGCCTATTCTGTGCAACACTTTAATAAGAGTGTAGTTGTGTCCAATCGTACAGTAGCATCTGATGTGTACTGGGATGCACCCATTCAGCCCATTGTTGCACAATGCTTTTACCTCCTCACTAGTGCACTCAATACAAAAAGCACTGAAATGTTGTGTGCAGTCAGTGTATAATGTTGATGACTAAATTATTTTTGAGCATGATAACAAATTTCCTCAATCAATTAATATTTGTAGATTTTCTCAAATACTGTACTTAAGTACAATTTTGGATAAGGTTTCTAGTTCCTTTTCAAATTAAGATTTTACATACAAAATATGTGATCCGTTTATAAAATATGATGCCTTATTATAGATTATCGGACCTAACAGTATACGGAATCGTTTAAATTTGCTCCACCGTGACTTACAGCACATATACCTTAGATGAGCGTGGTAATGTATTTTCCTAACCATTGGGTGGCGCTGTGGAGCTCTTTATTTTCAGAGGGCCTCAGTCACTCTATGATGTCATCCTCAGTCAAGTTATCATATGACACACACCCTATTTGTACGGACAGACACACACCTACATAATAATTAGATTTCAACTAAAATTATTAAAATAATATCTCCGTACTTATCTGGAAGAGGACTGTGGCTACATGGAATCAGTGAGAAACAGGAAAGCAGTGGGAAGAGTTAGCCTTCGGTGTTTTGATTGCTGTGAGACTGAGGGAGCAGGGGCCCACCCAAGGGAGATGGGAGCTGTGGAGGAGGAGGAAAAATAGTGAGAGGTGGACAGAGAAAAGGCTGAGAGTGAGGACGAGGGGGAGATCAAAAAGGAGAAAGGACGACCCCGCCCCTCGCTGTTAAATCAAATTCACTGACTCACTCTGAAGTCGTCAGCTTATCTGGATGAGCAACGATCACTAAAGACACCAACAGTGCGGCGGGGAGTGTCAGGGCTTTTTGGCTGGCCAATCTTTCCAAGAAGACACAACCCCTTTCTTGGCCAGTCAGTGTTTAGACAATGACTGTGCAGACCTTTGCAGACATACGCAGGCTGCCGAAAGATGCGTCACCAGTTATTCAGTGCTGAATTCTGTCTCTGAGCCTTTTTCAAATGCCTTCAGATTTGGGAATTATTTAGGACTCGTGCCGCTGTGCATGCTCAAATGTGACTTATACCAGCCTTGTGCATTTGGAAGTGTTGTTATGATTACAAGTGTGATGATGATGATGATGATGATTTCACAATTACACATCAACTTCAAAAATATTGGACCAGATTGTTCACTAAGGTAATTACATCTTTTGCAATATTACAATGTTGTAATTAATGTTGTTATATTAGACTATACAGATGTACAAATGTAAGCTAAATGCTTCTTAACAAGGTAAGGCTCTTTTGAAATACATCTACATAATCCGAACCCGGTGGTAAGTCCCTCCACCCCCCCACAGGGGTCGCAAGACAGATCGGGGGTCACAAGGTGATGGATAGGATAGGAGATAACCAAAACCATATTTATCCTTTTCTAAAGTATGTTTAGGTCTTTTTCTAAGCTAGCCTTTATTAGACAATATATAGAGAGACCGGAAATGCAACTATGTATAATAAGGAGGCTCATACATCTATATTCATCAGAGTGATATATAGACTAGCATTAGCATTCAGCTCATAGCACACCTAAGTACAGCTTCACAGCATGGCTGTAGACGGCTTGTTTTATGACTATCTTCCAGATTACTTCCAGGCCTCTAAAAATGAAAAAAAAACAGTTCAAAGGTGGAAATCACTCATTGGTTGAACCACTCGCATCTACCAAACATATTACATAAACCTCTGGCGATGGGTCAAATAGACATTGCTTCATTTTAAGGAGGCAAACGTCAAAAAGGTTTGTCAGGCACTGTCTGCAACTGTGGTGTATGATAGCACACCATGGCTGCCTATTACAGTAAACAGTGGTCAATGTTTTACTGCAGCGAGCCAAGCAGCACAGTGGATGTGGAAATTAAAACAAAATCCAAGTCTTGATGTCCGAGTCATGGATGAATCCAAAGTGTACAGTTTTTAATTTAAGCGCCCGTTCAGTGCAGCGGAAATACAGATACAGAGGCATGAATGTGTCCCCTTGACTGCACACACGCACACTCAAGCACTTTTATCCCCCTCTGTGCTCCGCTCTGACACCGTGTGTCACCCCTCCAGGCATGGACGGGTGTCTGTCATGTGAGAAGCTGGTGTGTGCCGCCTGGTGTGACTGAGCAGGCAGAAGAGAATGAAGACAGTGAAGAGAGAAACTAAATTGGCTGTGGCCTTTTGTCTCAGGAGTAGCTAGCCAGGTTAGGTGGGCTATTCTTACAGAGGGCAGGGAGAGGTCTCCATCTCCCCTGGTACACAAACCACTTTTATAGGCTCCCACATCATGTTTTGATGGTCTCCTGGGATTGTGGGGGAGGTGTTATCCAATGACAAGTGTGAGAGAAGAAGAGGGAATTGAGCTTTATGCAGGTGGATCTTTGTGGGTTTAAGGGAACCTCTAGGAGCAGTCAGAATGTCAAAATCTAGTCTTAATTCTTCTAACTGACAAAAGGTATCAAGGTATCAGTCAGTGTTTACCTAGGCTATAATCAGTTCTATTTAATATAATTAAATATTTTACAGTTTTATTTATTTTGGACTTCTATTTAACTTTTAACTCGAGTACTTTAAAAATTTTTATCTTTGAGCCCCTTTGATTTCATTTTGGGAGGTACATTTTCCCGAAGCAAACACAACTGAAAGCATCCTTCATGACGCACTACCACCATAACATTGAGAAAGAAGAAATAATGTAGCCATGACCGCAGGGATGACGTCAATCTTTAATGGCAGATTGCCTGAAATGTCTTCATTTAACATTTTCATAAAAACTTCTCATTTTGATCACCTTTTTTTGGGGGGGAGGGGGAGTTCAAACAAACAAACCTCTGCAATTCACTGAAATACAGTTTCTCCTTACAGCGGATAAAGTACATAAATATCAACAGTACTGTATGCATTAGGAAAAAGAAAAAAAGGAACACACACATGCCATGAACATGCACAGAACACACAGGTACGCACATGGTATACTGAAACCAGAAAGGAATATTTCTCATTAACAAAGGGAGGGATCATCATCATAATTTCCAGGAACTTCTGTACCGTACTGCTGGCAAAACACACAAAGATCCATTCGTTCAAAGAGCACGTTTTTCTCTGGATTTCACAGTGAATTATGTAGGTAAAACAGTATTCATATATCAGATATAAACACACAAAGAAGCTCTAGAAAATTACCAAATGAATATACATTTAAACTTACAATAATACTTACAATGAATTATGTGATGGGCATCTTCTATGGACTTTAAAAACATAATACCCATAAAAACACACGCGCACGCACACGCACACACACCTTATAAATACTTGTTCTAATAAATTTGGTGCCACACTTGGCTTAAAAAATGTCTGTAAAAGCAAAAACTGCTTCAAAAATTCAGTTGATATTATGTGCATATTATTAGGATTATTCATTACAAACACTGACTATATGATTCAACCACTCCAATATGATTGTACACACCCGGGCTAAACATTACAGGGAAGATTGTTTTTCTTACAGTAATTTATTTTGGTTGTCACATCACTGTGAAATGTGACTTAGCCTTATCAGAAAAGGACAAGATTCAGTTTGTTTTTGTAAGAACGCGACATGAATGAGAGTTTTGGCGTCAAAATGTCACAGAAAAACAATCACTCGATGATATGTCAAACAGCAAAGAAGTTATTGCAGGCCCAGAATACACACGATTATAAAAGGTTTTTTTTTTTTTTTAACACTCCAATCATCACTATGTAAATTCAGAATTTACAAAAGCAGGTTGAATCACGTTGGCTCCCTAAAAATAGACAAAAGAGACAAATTGCTTAAAGTGAATATCCTTTCAGATGCAGAGTGGCTCTTTGGAGTGACACCAAAAGAGACATGCAGCAAAAATAATGTCATACTTCATAAAAAATCAGATTGAGGACTACAAAGCAGTCAAAAACGGAATAATTCCACTAGCCTAGATAGCTCTCCAGTGTAAGAAAAAAATGCCTTTGGTCTTTTGTTTCTCTGTACTGTGCTGCTGTCCTCCTGCTACACAATGAAGGAGCAAAATCCTTATTATAGCAGGGCTCAATTTGCTGTGTTTTGCAGTCTCCGGAGTCACTGTACCTTCACCAGAGATGGCTTTTTCCTTTCAATGCCTCTTTTAAAAACACACCTGATTACCTCAAACTGCTAGATTATGAGCCGGATCGGGTGTGTTTTTGTCTCACTGCTTAACTGAACCGAAACACGTCCGGCGAAAAGGACTAATGTGCTTGTTTCATCAGGTAAAGACGCCGCACGAAGACACGTGTGAGCGAACCTAAATCCACACAGTATATGTAGGAAAGACGAGAGCAAACCAACAGGACTGCTTTGGTATAGCAGGTCAACAGGAAGGGCAAAAGCAAAAACCAAATGTATGAAAGTTCCTCACACACTTTAGCACAACATGAACCAATCAAACAGAAATATTTCAAACATTGTCTTGATTACAAAAATACTTTTTTGTATTTCTTTAAAATATCTAAAAATGTACAGCATTGGGTTTTTTTCCTCCTTTTTTTTGCAAAGTCATGCTTCAACATGTATTTAATAATCAGAATAACATTAATATGAATGATATACAGAATAGTAATAATTATAGTCATATAATAACATTACCCGGCAGCGCTTCGGCCGCACCTCCATGCGTCTGGCCTTGCAAAGTTCCTGCATAAAATGTGTTTTGCACTCCTTTGGTGGGCTGTCTTTACACTTGCATATACAGAACGCACAGCAAGGGGCCTGCTAACGCGAGACAGGCGATGCGGTCAACTGGTAAACAAAGGGTGCGTGCGCCTTTGTCATGCATGCCTGGTACCTTTCATGGAGGTGTCAGAGGAGGTGTAGCCAAAGCGCTGCCGGCAAATCTCGAGTATGTAACAGTATAAAAAAAGAGTTGGGAGGGACTTTGGGGAGGGTGGGGGTGCTCGATGTGTGATGGAGGCTGGGGTCTAGTATGTCCTGAGGCCAACGAGGCTGCTGCTGCCTAAGAGAGAGACACAGAGGAGGAGAAAGAGGGAAAAGGGGTGAGGTTGCCATGGTCACCGCACATAAACCTTGTACGCTAATGAAAACACAGGGGATCGTGTGGGACTGTTGCATGACACACACACACACACACACACACACACACACACACACACACACACACAGGTAGATACTCTAGTGTAAACATACACACAAAACACGTTTCTTGGTTTTCTCGCACTTGCCTTTGTGATGCCAAGACCACACACTCGTCTATCCCGCAAAAATCTCAAATCTGCCATTGTGGGTTTGTTTTCAAAACATTTTCTGTTGAGCAAATGCTCAAACATACACAGGTGAGAGTTGACGCGCTGTCAACGTGGCTTGGTGTTCGTTCTAGCAGACGTCTTTGGCAGTACAATAGCGTCTGCCCAAAAAAAACACAACCAAAAAGAAAAAAAAACAACCCAGGCATTGACAGCTTTTTCCACAAATCTACACTTTCAAATCAGACGCCGTGCCGGAAGGGAGAGGCGAGGTGAGATTTACACCTCTTGTCCTCGCCCGTTGGGATCAATGGTCGCGAAGTCCGAGCCGTTAAACTCACCGACGGTACGCTGCTCGGAGGACTGGAGTCAGGTCGGTCCTCCTGGTTTCCAATTGGACACGGGAGGCAATCAGCAACGCCCGTCACAGCCGGCCACGGCCACCATCACACATCAGGAACCTGAGGACACAAAGGAGACGGACGTGAGCGAGCCGCAACGGCATCCCGGCGGCCGCTGGGGTGCTTTTGTTGGGGCCGTTTTATGTGCTGATTCGACTTGATGGCCATATTTGTGGCTCTGTTGTATGTGATTGTATAACATTTCTGTTACTGTGTAAAATCCATGGATTTTAAGGCAGGACCTCACGATTTAACGCTCCTTCATCACCGTTATTGTGAAGTACACGAGTGTATGAAGCACTTCTTTATATCTGAGGGACTCAAAAGAGAGAAAGGAGCAGAGGCAGCAATATCATGATTTTTAAAAAAACACTGGATCCTACACTACCCACAATGCAACTCCATCTTCCATTAGGTACTCTCGGTCTGGTAAACACCCACACTTTTCAAGCTTCACACCGCCAGTGTGTAATGCAGGCTCGCTGCAGGCTAACTAACCTCCTCCAGAGCCGCAGAAGAAAACTATCAATCGTTTTCTCAGGAAGTGTTGCAAACCCTCTGACTAGTAAATGGATTATGACGTGTAAAATCAGCTGACGGCCCCTTTAAATAGACCGTTTTCCCATCCTTTGCCACATCTTTCAAGCTCAAAGTGCAGCTGTGACAAACAGGATGTCAGCTGACAATAGTTTTAAATACTTTTGTTGAACTTGTGCCTGACGACCATATCTCCCATGATCCCTCTCCGCCACAACTCCACCGGACCCCTCCACCCGCCACCCGCCAGCAGACCGAAGAGAAAGGTCAACCCTCCGACCCCCTCACCCAACCCCAGATGTATCACCAAAAATAGACATCTCTTGGAGACCGTGGTATCTCGGGTTCGGGGGTTGGGGGGTGGGGAGAGATGGCGGTTAGAAGCTCTTTGGAACAATAAACAATTAGCAAACCAAACATGACCTTAAGAGAAAGGAAGAGAGAGAGAAAGACTGTTGCAGGAAAAGAAGGGAGTCGGGTTGGGAAGTGTTCCCTGCTCAGTGAACAGTGCGTTTTTCTGAAGGGGCACGGCTGGCCTAGCTAATGCCCTGTTGCGCGTTCAATCAAGGATGAGGGAATCGATGCTTTATACAGCCGCTCGGCTAAGCTGATGCGACGCATACTTCCAGACCACCCTATTTGTTCTGGCTGAGACACCGAGGTTAAAGATTGGGTTGATCATTGAACACGTCGGTGCAGATTAGGAAAAAGGTTTAGTGATTCGCGGGCTTAATGTGTTACATCCAATAACTCGGGGCCCAGGCGCATAATGTGAGATAGGTAAACAAGTAGTGTTTGAGAATGTGGGCGGCGACTCGCTTTCTCGTGAATGTGTGCACTGTTTCCTCGTATTACTTCCGGCTAGGCTCGGTGTTGTAAATGTTCCAGTGTCCCTGTGTTAACGGCGATCATTGATCTTGAGCTGCGAATGAAGAGGGAGAAGAAAAATTATTTTATGCCCGAAGATTTGAAAGTGCTTTGCTCAATTCTCAATTCAATTCTTGATTGAGGCATGATTCATACCAGCCAACGTTAAGTCTATAGCATCTGTTTATATGTGGGCTGATAAGTAACAAGAAAAGAGCACAGAAAGGTATGTGAGGTTAGTATGAAATGGTAAGTCAAAGTAATCATTAACCCAAAATGTATCTATAAAACTTTAGTGAAAGGATTTTATTAACAAATAATAAAGCCTATAAGCCTTTTATAAACTGTGCCTTTTCAGAAAATGTTAATGTAAATGTTTTCAGATTTAGAGCTAAAATAAATCGAAAATTCATTGAAAACTGTGTTGATTAACAGTCAATCCTTTAAATTATTGTTTAAGCAAACATGCCAGTGGTTCCAGCTTGCCAAATGTGCATATTTCCAGGTTTTCTTAGTCCTCTAATACGAGCAGGATTTGTAGAAAAGGGCATCAGCCTCGAAAATGCAGAATCAGTTGTGACGTGACTGTTTACTGATGCAAGGTAACTCAGGGCAGGTACAATCAAATCAAGCTGCACTTAAACTGAATTGCCATGGTAATATAGAGCTGACAGAAGTGAACGCAGACTTCATGGTGGTGGATTACACAACATGAGTGAGTCTTCAAACTGATTTTCATATCACAAGGAAACAGATGTGAACCAATATCTGCCGGCAGGAAGAATACATTGTAAAATGTAAATCGGTGAAAATGTTCTTAATTTGTAATTCAAGAGGTAAAATTTGCAAACACCCCTTATGGTCCTTTAAGACTTCTACCTGTGCAGCGCGGCCATGAAAAAGAGCCCCGTCTGAAGCCCCTTTAATCCGGAGGAAAGCCTTTAGGCCCTGGCTGTGTTTCTCACATACCAGCAATAGCTGCTGGAGCTGGGTGGTGATGAACACAGCTGCTGACATGTATCTAGCTCCTGAGCCCTGGTGCAGGGAAGAGGCGACGATGTATCTGTACTTTATGCCTGTGTGTGCGTGTGTGCGTGTGTGTGTGTTATGTGTCAGTAGGGGGTGAAGGAATAAAGTCCCACTTCCTTATTAAAAGGGGCCCCAGCTGGCCCTCAGCTCTACAGTGGGAGTTAGTCCAACATTGCACAGGAACCATTGGTTTTGTCGGGCTATTGGCCAAAAATCTCCTCGGGGCAGACAGCCAGACTACACACACACACCCACACACACATATATTTGTCTCTCACACACAAACCTGCATGATAGGAGTACACACACACACACACACACACACACACACACACACTACACTCCCCACCATGTCTTGTCAGATGGAAAATCCGGATTACCTTTCCCTCCAGTTCACTAGGCATTAATGTCCACTATTAGGTTGTCTTTGGATGTAGCTCTGTGCCGGAGCATGAATGTCAAATATAATTCAGCTTCACAAACATTCAGATGAATGACTAGCCGGAGCCTCCAGGGGTATTACAATAACAAAAACGTACAATGTAATATGTTTTTAAAAGATTCAACGCGGGGTAGCTAACCATTTCGACTGGCATGAAGTGGCACTGCTGGGACAAAAAAAAACGATTCCCTCGACGGGCGGGATTCCAGGTGATTAGGACAAGTCATTACCAGCCGTGACTTAAGACCCCTGGACGCTACCTCACCTTCAGCTGTTCACACACACACACACACACACACACACACACACACACACACACACACACACACACACACACGTCTCCAATGGTAATAATTCCTAAGGCAAAGCCACATACTCTGACCATGAGTGGTCCTTGTCTGTTAGATGCAGAGAAAACCACTGACCTCCCAGGACCGTGGAGCTGAAAGCACCTATGAATTGCCATTGTGAAAGTTTTACCGTCACCAGGCGCCTTCGGCATGAGTAACAATTCACAAAAGGCTGCCTCTTTTTGAAAGCGCTCGACCCGTCAACAGCCGACAGATTGTAGAGTATTGCTGCAACACGGGCAGCTTCTCTTTGTAACCTATCGAGTTAATTCCTGTTGTCTTGCGGCCAGAAATCTTTCAAAGTGTTTCACAAGTGGCTCGCTTAGCGGACCGCGTTGCACAAATAAGCGACACCATCCTCGCAGCCCACATGAAGACGTCAAGTGACTGTGTGCATGAAGCAGACAAGAAGGGCCAAAAAACACAAGGTCTGGTACAGCTGGAATGTTTGTTTGCGAAGCTGCAAAATGTCAGGGACAAACAAAGCAGCAAGGCGAACTCAGCGCTGAAACAACCTGCATTCTTTTTTTTCCTTTTCTTTTTAAAATCATGGTTACAAGGCTAATACACTGAACCATGAGTGTCATTCGATTTCACTACGTAAAACATACATAAAACGGAACCTTATATTGTGAATTACACGGTAATCTAAATTTTTTTTGAATTTCCCCACTGTGAACTACGCTCTGTGTATTATCTCCTAATATCACATGATATCCAGTCATGAAGATGCGTTTTTGGATGAATCCGTCTGAGATTTCTGCCTCCTCCAGAGAGATGAATGGAATTAGTTTGTGGTGCTCACATGAAAAAAAAGAAAAAAGACATCTAAAACAATAGCAACATCTCTTTCCAGAAACAGAAACCCGTTATTTTGGATAATCCACAGACGTCACTGTGAACAGTTTTCCCAGGGGTTGTTGCTTCAGAAAAAGTAGTTCCAAAGAAAACTGCTCACAGTGAAGTCTGTGGCTTTCCGGAGTAATGAGGACACGATTTCTGGAAAGACATGAAGCTGCAATGCTACGACTACTACAAACAACATTCCTTTAACCTCAGTGGTAGTGGGATGGCAGCAGAAATTGCAATGACAGATACATAAAAGGTGGACAACTGAAAAAAAATCTATCAGCATGAAGAGGAAGTGAGAAGAGAGAAAAATAATCTGTTTGTTGTCCTTTGGATGAACTGAACCTTTTTGTTTGTGTGCGTACTGTTGCCTGTGAGAGGCCTTATGATCGGGCATGTACCCTGCACACTACATAATTTCAGTGTGTGTTGTATATATGTATATCTGCTGCAGTGGCCTGTAATTATCACAATATTCTGACTGGAGGTCTCAGCTTCACTTTGCCCTCCACTGCGAGCCGGATGTGGGAATGTTGTTGTTTCATTGAGGGGCTAATATCCACTGGGGCAGCCTGACCGGCCAAATGACTTCCTCCTGGTTTGATAGAGGAGTAATTATTTCCTCCGAGCCCCTCCCTCCTCCACTCCCTTCCTCCTTTACCCCCCTGACAGAGACGAAATCCCCGAAACATCAAATTACTCCAACAGCCCTTTTGTCATGCAGTATGTTTTCAGTCTCTGGAAATAGACAAGTCAGCCGCGATGCAGGGTTGCAAAAGGAACAATACAGGACTACCACCAATCAACAGCTTGATGAATGTTAGCCTCCATGCTACCACCACCACCACCACCACCCACCCACCCACTCCCCACTGACTCCCTAAGGGGTCGGGAGAACATGTTTCTTCCTGTCCTGAGACGTTGGAGGGAGGGTACTGGTGACAGTGTGACTGGCGCCGAGTGCAAACACACACATACACACACACAAACACACACACGTCAGCCAACACAGATACACAGACTAGCAGGGGATTTGTTGTGCTTTGTGGTTTTGTTGGAAAACAGTGTTCAGTTTGTCTGAACCAGAGAGCGAAGCACATGTGCGGTGCAGCTCATGCATGGTTGACAGTTAACTCTTATACTTACCAAAACACTTATCAGAAGCCATGTGTATTGTCTGCAGTTCCACTATATATAATTCATCTGTTATTTATTTTAAATAAAGCCCCATGCTAATCATTTTTAATAAAGATTCATAAAAATGGCCCTTTAGGCAATACCCAGGTACCTCAGCAGTTCATGGTGCATATTCCACATTTATGACCTTTCCACTGGGTACTTTGTCATAATGTGGAAATGCCAAAATTGATTTTTTTTTAATTAAAAGCTGTATTTCATCTTGCCAGGGGTTGATAAAATGACAAATATACCCTCATATCTGCTGTACAGCACTAGCATTATTACAGGATGATATTCAGTGTATCGTTATGGCAAAGTCAGAACTTTCCCTCACATAGTAGAGTACAATAAATCAGACTTCCTGATGAGTTGAATGAGTTCCCTCTGATCCTTCTGTCATGTGGCTGTCCATGGACCTACATGTGCCGGGATGTATTGCGCGCCAGCCTCTAACCCCTCTGCGCAAGTTAGCTGCTGCTAATCAGAGATCAGAGCTGCAGTAGAACATCCCACAAAACCGCAACTGAACAGTTAAAGTGATGAAACAACATTATCTCCCAAATCTGCAGTTCCCCATGGCAAATAGACAAAGTTAGCCACTTGCTAACTATTAGCAGCTGACATAAGAATGACATAAGAGCAAGATATATCATTCAAGAGTTAGCTAAGAATACATCAGAGCTAAAAAAAAAAGAAGAAAAAAAGAAAGAGATTGAATATTGGACTTTCAACAGTCAGGTCGCCTGAAGCACAACCACATCATGAGGTTATGATATGTCAATGCTATGTGCAAGAAAATGAATTCATGCAGGTTTAAGTAAAATGAGACACATAGACTGTATGTAGATGTACAGAAGTACTAAC
Source organism: Nannoperca australis (assembly GCA_036023655.1). NCBI lineage: Eukaryota > Metazoa > Chordata > Actinopteri > Centrarchiformes > Percichthyidae > Nannoperca > Nannoperca australis. The sequence goes on from JAVQJD010078562.1 coordinate 52,520, forward strand.
AATAGATGTCAATTAAATATAGTGAAGTAAAAAGTAGCATAAAATAGAAACGCTCAAGTAAAGTACAAGTATCTCAAAAGACACACTTGAGTGAATGTACTGAGTGACTTTCACCACTGGTTATAATAACATTACCTTTCAAAGAAGCGGATATTAGCATTTTAGTCATATTTGCTGAGCTCTAACCTGTTTTATTAAAACGTTGGTATCGGAGCTCATTGCATATTCTGTTTGACTCGCTGCCTTTGATGCCTGAGATCAAGCATCACATCAATGGGAAAAGTCGACCCTCTGTACACTGTGACCTGAGTGGGGAAAATAATGGAGTTCCCCTTTAAATCTGGCCTTTTATCTCTTACGGTGATGTGCGAGAAGTGGCTGTGGTTTCATTGACCCGCTGGATTTTACACACGTTTACTTAAAAAAAAAAGGCTCATTTGTTTTGCGCTAGCGAGTTGCATGTCTGCATTTGTAGTCAACTAGCAGAAACGCGACTAATTAGAGGGTTCGTTTGGCAGTTAGTTTTTTTTTGTGTGAGGTTTGAGGGCAAGAAGAGGGTGCTGACCGGACGCACACGCAATGTGCATGGAATAACACCCTGTGATAATCCTGACGTATGTTTAGGAATATCTCCGGGCTTGTTTAAACAGAGTGTCATAACATTTACTAAAGTATTTTCACTGCACGTCGCAGCGTACACTTCTTTGCCATTGTAGGGCCGGGTGGCTGCGTGTGCACGTGTGTGTGTCGTTACTCACACATACTTCAGCAGAACTGCCTGGACTTCCATCCCTGAGGAGTTCCATCTGCAGGTGGGAGCCAACGAATCTAAAACACACATAATCACACATAAGTCAACGCACATACGTACATACAGACGATATCACTGTATACAATTTATATACACACAAACTTAAACGTACTGTTCAATTCCTCGAGTACTTTTGCTGGACTAAATGTGTTTTTTCAAATCCCGTAAGCTCAACCAGTAAAGACATTTAAAGAGATGGTTTCACATGCTGAGAAATTAGATGAAGACAGATAATGTGTAGTAAATATACGGTTATAACAAGCAGCCGGTTCGCTTGGCTTAGCATAAAAACTGGAAACAGGGAGAAGCAGCTAGCTTGGCGCTGTCCAAAGCTAACAAAATCCACCTTCCACCACCTCTAAAGATCACTAATTAACACGACATATTTTATTCATTTATTCTGTATTTTTTTTAAAGTGTACAAAGAACAATTTGCGGTTTATGGGGTGGTTATGTGCTGGGGTGTTTCCAGGCCGGGAGCAGTAACTTCCTGGAGACCCTGCTGGTGGCCTCGCATACCCCACTGGAAGGCGAGCTGTTTCCCCCCCGTTTCTTTATGCAAAGCTCAGTTAACAGCTGCTGGCTAGAGCTGCAAATGTAGTACACGGACATGAGAGTGGTGTGAAAGCTTTTATCTAACTCAGCAAGAATGTGCATAAACGAACTGCCCAAAAATATACCTTTAACTCACAAAGCTTTCTTATTGCTTTAACATTTAGTTGATTAGAGTTACAGCGTTACTCCTTTTTGTTACTGAACTTCACTTCAAAAAGTTAGTTATTACAAATTATCACATGTCTTTGATATTAACATGTAATCCGCAAAATCTTGTTCTTATATTTAAATGAAATTCACATGATGTCACACGGAAGTCCTTAATATGTTTCTGAAAATCTTTTACGTTGCAGACAGCCCAGTCGATCGAACATTAACCAGCAATCCAATAACATGTCCGTACGCTCGCTAGAAAAGATGACAGCAGCTGATGAACCACGGAGCCAGAAAGCTGGGCTCATGTTAACATAAATTAGATTTGATAATTTAGTCTTGTGTGTGTGCGCCGTATTTACATGCATATTTTTATGTCTCACATCAGCATCTGGTCTAGGTCAGAAGAGGCTGCTAAGAGGTACTAAAATAACCCACAACCTTGACTGAAATCACAAAGCCAGACTCTCTTTGAGTGTGTCAGTGTGTGCTCACATATCCAATGCATATGGAAAAATGCCAGCTAGGCAGATTCAACTCGCACTCATTTCAAATTCTGACATCATCTGAGCTTCAGCTTTAGTGTCTTTGCTGGGGGCCTTCATGCTTAAACAACCTTTTTATATGCATTATATATGGAAATAGGCTCTATATACTCCCTAGCAGAGATTAAAAAGACATTAAATAACTCTGATACTGTAACAACTTGAGCTTAACATACAGCAAAGTACTGGGAAATCATTGGAAGCTTCAAAACCAATCAACAAACAAAAATTCTGAAACAGTACATCTAATACTGAGGTCTTATCAGTGTCAGCCAGCTCCAAACAGGCTCCATGAGAAGAATTTCAAGAGATCAATAATGCACTTTAATGTGAACTCACAGTGGAGCTGTGCAGATTAGAAGACTTTATGAAACTGGATCGTGGTTGGTTGAAAAAGAGGGATTTAATTAATGAAGTAGGTGATGGTCAAATGATGATGCAAACCTTCCAAACCACCGACGCTTTCAGTTGTACGGATGATGCCACTAATTGGGATAAATAAAGTGACATTATTTGAGCTGTTACTGATGCGCGAAAACTGCCAATTGTGATCTGTGATGTTAAATTCAGATTATGATGTTGATTATCTATTTGTAATTTTCAGTATTTAAAGACCTAAGCAGGAACCATGTGTGCTTAGATAAATAATTAAATTTTGGGGGAAATGTATTTACTTTTCCCCAGAGTCTGAAGGCTAGTGATTGGTTGCAATCAAAATAAATTGGCCATTCAACTTCTACATTTACCATTTTAAATTAAAGGCATAGATCTTTTCTTAGGGAACACTACTATTTTTCCTACTTAGAGCACTTATAAGTCTGTCAACCCCATGGATGCCTTCCTTGTGTCTCATGCATGCAGTTTAAGGGCATGGTGAACAGTGAGATTAGTTTAGCTTAGTTTGATTCCTGGAAGATAATGGGATCGGGTAGCAGATCCTCTCAAGAGAAGGGTAAAACAGCATTACATCTCTGCTAAAATGGACTGCACCCTGTAAATTAAATATTTATAAAGTCACTAATTTCACTATCAATAAACAAATTTGATATATCAAGTTTCTGGATCCACACCCTGCGTTTATAATGCACATACATAGCAGATAAACAAAACAGAAATGGCAGTTTTAAGCTATAAAGTGATTGTTAATATTTTGTGTGTACTTGGTTAACAAGTATACGTTTTGTTTTTAAACTGTAGCGTGGGAGAACATTTATTTAGCTACTTCTGTAAAAGCATTTACCTGATCGCATAGACATCCCCACACTGAACTAAGAAATGAGCCAAGGATTCAACATAACATAACTTCAATTCAACACAAAACTGCATGTAGAGACATTAGAAAACACCGGGCTGTAAAGAAAAACAGGAACATTCTCAAATCCAAACTACCAAACCTTGACTTCAAAACAACACACATTTAACCAGTTGAGTGATTTCAGGTCTGGCGGCAGCAGCTGTTTTTTGCGGATGGCTCGGGAAGAGGTGACGGGCAGCGGTCGAGGTGGTGGGGAAAGAGGGGATGGGGTTTGCAGGTTACCTGAGCGTGGAGCGAGGAGGGATAGGTGAAAGCGGGCGGGAGGGCAGGTGACAGCTCCGCCGGGTACAGCGGGTATGACGCCCACACGTCTGGGCTGCTGGGATATAGAGCAGGCACTGTGAGCTCATCTGTGGAAAGAAGAAGAGGAGGGGTGGAGTGAGGAGAGTGGCTAGTGGAAGGGCGGGTGGCTTAGAGAGACAGGGTGTAGGTGGTGGCCGTGTAGGTGGCGCTAAAGGTGAGCATCGGTTATCTGAAGTAGCTTCCTCTCGTTTCATTTCTTTAAACCTTGACTGTTTGCTAAACCCGTCCCCTTAAAAGCGACTTTACAATCATTGCTTAGCAACCGTAACTAGGCATGGCTGGCCAGTCAAGCCTTGGATTTCTCAACATGCCAAAGTCGTATGCAACGGACTGTAGTAAGAACAATAATACTTGGCTGTTGTGCTTACTTGGAGGATGTGTGGTGTTTTTTTTTTTGCATTTCCAAAGCAAAAAACTCAATAGTAAACGTTTATAGAATGGATTAAACCATATTTATCTGCCTAACCTTAAGCTACAACCATTAGCATGCCCATCTAATAGCTTACAACATATAGTAGTAACCGAGACTTACTTCTAAAGCCAGGGAGTGTTAAAGAAATATCCCATTCAAGACTAGCACATCCACTGTGCAGTATTTGCCCACTGTGTGGAAGCTGGTCCTGGGTGTAGTGTTAAGGTAAGCAGTCAAACAGGATCATGTTAGAACAAAAAAACTGTCTGATCTTACATTGTTTTCTTATCATACTTAAAATACTATGACTATCTGGCGCTACACTGCAAAAAAGAACAATGCAGTTTCTTAATTTAGCATTCAACTTCATGTATTTTAAATTGTACATGAACTGATGAGGATGCAGACTTTTTACATTAGATATCAAGCTTTAGCCTCAGCATTTAGCACAATAACTTGTATGAAGCTAGTATGTAGCATCAAGTGCATATTTAAGAGCCCTTTCACAAGATGCTTGTTTTAAATAGTGCCAACTGGAAGCATTACTAAGTCACCCGCAGATAGATCACATGAAACTACCGTTAGCTTGACCGGCTAGTTAGCTAGATCTGTAACGGTTGTCGTTTCAGCCGGCAAAATTGAAGGTAGTCGGCTACGAATGAAAAGCTTACATTCGTCTACCTCTACTTGAAATCAGGGACACATTGTTTAAAAATCAAAAATAAAAAGACTATGCATTTCCTTATTATTGCATAAGTCCCGTGTGAGAGAGTAAAAGCTCAACAGGCATAGCAACACTCACTAAGGGGGCATAGCAAACAGTCAATTATACTCCCTTAAAAATCGGTAAAGCTGACTTAATTTTGGATAAAATGAGCGGAAACCATCTCAGATATGATTATTTACTCACTGATTCGAGTATAAAGTTAGTGTGAGAAATAGAGCATAGTGCATGAGTGAAGAGTTAGGTGACAGTGCAGAGTGGTACAGAGTAAGTCGACATTTAAAAACCAAGAATCAGAAATAACAGCAACTCATTGGAGACCGATCAGATAGCTGTGCAATTTTAAAGGAGCGTTTTCCGTGCTCTCCGTGTCTCCTGGTAAGTGTTTATCATAGCACCGATTTAAACATCTCTTATCAGGAAATGACAGCAATTTCTCTCCTGGTGATTACGTCATTAATTGTTTCCTTCCATTTTCCACCGGAGCCCCAAGTACACACCCTTTCTCTGGCGAAAAAAAAGATCCAAGATAAGAGCAGTTTGGTCATTTAGGAAGAATGTATGACCACAGCTGGCCTATGTTGAACTACCAATGACTGATTCTTGCAGAATCCTTAACTCCTTAGGAAAATATTTAACTAAATGGAGTGGTGGGGGAAGGATTACAGAGCTGCATTAGCAAATGCCAAACACGCCTGGTACTCAAAGGCCTTGAGTCCAAATAATTAGAGCAATGGCTAACAGTGAACATGTACTGTTTATGAATCATTAATCTAACAGGGGGGCATGTGTCTTTTAGGGGGAGAACTCTAATCAAGTTAACCCATTATGAAAGAAGTGCACGGAATCTGATTTCAAAGAAACATTTAGCATGAATAGTTGGAGAGGATCCATTGATCCATTTTTGGTTACATATTACTAAGGGAAATGGCCTTAGCCTGTTTACACAGGATGGCAATGCTTCAGCGAGGAACAAACACAACACCATTAAAAGAAGAAAATCTGTTTTTCAGTGATTCGCAGCCCAGTCATTTCCATGTTTCATGTATAGTCACAGATGAAGCACAAACACTCCTCTAATAATGACCCAAAAAGGGAAACAGCTGTCCGGTCACCTCTAACAAGAGAAACTAGTGGCCAAAGGTAGCAGCAACACAGACAGAGAATAAGATGAGCTCAGGGACAGACGGGCGAATGGTTGGAGTACTTACATGGGTCTCTGCCAATGAACTGTGGCCCGGGGCTCTGCTGGGAGGGAAGGGGGTTGGGGGTGCCAACCAGCTTGTTCTTGGCCATCTTGGTGTTGGCCTTGGCGAACTCCAGCCGCAAGGTCTGGGGGATCTCTGGATCAAACCGGACACCCTGAGATCAAACAGAAGGATGTGTCGGCAAAATATATTGTTTCCCAGAAAGCTTTGATGCATGCTCCTAGAGTGGAACAGAAAGAAAAGTTGGACCAATTGATCAAAAAGCTAAAATATCACAAGGACTTGCTCAGTATAATTATCCTTTTATTGTTTTTTTATATGTTGAATTTATATTGTTTATTACTATTGTTTGTACAAAGGTTAAAAAGTGAGCTGAAATCAAAGTCTAGGTAGTAAAGATCTGTATATTCTTGTATAATAGTTATACATTGATAAACATTTGATAGCATTTGACAAACATTGATAGCATCTCTGCAAGGTTGAATAAGTATTTTTCTACTTATAATAACGTCTTGTAATGATATTTTATATGTTTGTGAGATACCATGTGCAACCATTTTCCCCTCACATATTGTTCTCAGCAGAAATGCGATGAATGACCAGTTGTTTATAGAGTTCTTAGATGTGCCTTGTTTTCCTGGAAGGCTGCTCAAAGTCAACACCTTGTTGAGACAGATTAGGCTTCACCACATGATGACTCTTAATGATGTTCAGCATTTGAACAGTGATTCTTTGCTTTAGCGACCGTGCCTGAAACAACCTGACAGCGCGAACTATTCTGTTCACTGTGAAGTGTGCCGAGTTAGTTAGCATGCCTCTCTTCCACTTTTGCATCCTCAGCCTTGTTGTGTGTTGTTTAGCGTTTCAGCGGGACCTGGCTGATATCTGGAACTGTCCCTTTGTGTCATTATCATCTTCCAGCGCTTTATGACTGAATTTACTGCCCAATTCTCGGTGGTGAGAGGACACATTCAGTTGCTTAGACTTTGAAGCCTGCTGTAAAGGGCTCTTTGTGGATTAGAGGTGTTACTGGTTCGACACACGTGATGACGGCCGGCACACCCGCAATTGAAAAACCAGAAGCTGATGACACAAACCTGGCTAGCCTATGATGTAATTTACACAACATGCAGAGAAGCCACAAGGCCCTCGCTATGCTCCCTACTGAACTCTGCAGCTGTAACCTCATATCATGACATCAAATCCGCCGTGACACACTGCGAGCATCACCGCTTAAAGTGAGCCAACAATTCTGGCAAATTCTTGAGATGCCAATGCTAAAAGCCTTCTGACATACCAGTGCTCATGACAGGCCAAGTAAGGGTTGTTTTTCTCTCTGTGTTTGAGCTACACCAAATCCTCCTGATGTGCAGTAGTCCAAATCATTTTTCTCCTCAATTACTTTCGCCTGGGGCAAAATATGGAATGTGACAAACGAAAGGTCTCCTTCATCCAAAAAACAAAGTGGCTATTTGTTTGCCTGCCGTGAAAGCAACAAGGCCGGGGCGAATTTCACCAGCAACCATAAGCACCCTCTAATTAACCTAATTCGATTGTGTGCAAAAGACACATGGGAACACGTGTGAGGGTCAGATCAATGGAGGGAAGATAAGCAGTCAAGAGTAAAGTTCTCTGCAGCAAAACAGCGAAGAGCTGCGAAGATCGTTCCCTGCAGGCTCGGGCAAAGCTGAGCCGAAACAAGCGAGGGATGACTCTTCTCATGAAGGGGAGGGAATTAACTAGGATTGCCTTGGCTCAGTGCACTCGCAGCTTCTGCCAGGCGAGGCTGCAGAGGTATAATAAGTTACACGGATATAATGAGGCCTGAGCACATCTCAGTTTGAACTACGCCGAGTCTCTACCTTGAAATGAGCTTTTTTAGCACTTCCTTTGCACTTCTGCATGTATTGTTTTTGGAGATGACTGTAATTTGCTGTTTGTGAAAATCAAGTGTTCTTTTAGAAGCTATATCTGCTGATAGTTCAGAGGAAATATACCAGAACTACTATGACGGGAAACAAATGCCCTCCTTCCCTCGGTTTTTTTCTCTTTTCCCAGATTTCAATATGCAGATAGATGTTTGCAAATTCTTCTCCATATGACCCCAGGGATGTAGCTTTCCCCCGAAAAAACAAGAGCACTGTTCAAATACTCAGCCCCACTGAGTGATTCTATGGAAACAGTCTGACTATTGTTGGCTCATAATAAGATGATAATTTCTTTATCCTTTCTTCAACTCTCTGCTCTGCCTTTGATGCACACCAATATCTCAACATCTGAAAGTTGACAGACTCTGCTTGTGTTGTCACGGTCCCACTTTAGGAGGAGGATAAAACTGATCTTTTTCTGTGACAAAGGCATCAACAAAAACTTAAGAAGCAGTGTATATCTAGACAGGTTAAAAAAACAAGGGGGAACTAAAGCTGTGTGAGAGCTGCCGTTCATTACCGTCTACCTATACTTTGTTTCAAGAGAGCTGAATAAAACCCTGTGAGGATGTGCTCCGTTTCATATTTGAGTCTCTTCATCAAGGCTTTCTACTGAGCTACATTCCGAAATAAGTGAGATTAAAATTAAACCCTAGATCAATATCCTCTATTTATGTGTGGAAGAACAGCTACGTTTCCCACTGACCTTGCAGGGTTCATGGCAAAGCTTAAAGAAAAAGGCTGTATTTACTCAAACAGAAACTAACATACGGTATTTAGAGCAGCCTAGACATGTTTGTCTTCACTACCTCTTCTGGCTTTATGCATGCGATAGAAAATGTAGGAATGTCTGGATTTCCCTGATATCAAATGCATTTTGCACAGGAGGCAGAGAGATGCAATTCCAAGTCATCACAAGGCATACAAGCACCGAGCTGGTGCTTGAGAAGAGCACGAAGAGGGCATGACACTTACGTTCAAGGCATTCTTAGCAGCCTCCGCCTCTGATCGACTGTCAAAGCTGACAAACCCCACTGGCTGGGGAGACAAGAAGACAGAACAAAAGAAAGAAACATGGTTTAAGGCAGAAAACTGAGTCTGCGTTTCTGTCTGAGTGACATAGACATGTTGTTCTTTTTTCTTTTTTTTTTCTTTTTATCATGCCCCCCCCCCCCACCCCTCTTTCTCGGTCTCCCTCTCTCGCCCTGTTTATAAAACCGTGGCGACAGAGAGAGGGGAGAGAGAAATGGAGGCTGGACGCTTACATTGTACAAGGAGAGTTCATCATCCTGTTCTCATATGCCCAAATACGGGCAATGTGAGAGCGAGAGAGTGATTGTGAGTGTGAGAGAGGCAGAGGGGGGCCGAAAAAAAGGAGAGGAGATAAAGAGAGAGAGAGAGAGAGAGAAAAAAGAAGACAAATGGGGAGGAGGGGGGTCTTGAGAATGAGAATTTAGAGGTTAAAGGTGAGAGTGGAAAGGAAAGAAAGCGAGGCGAGGGGTAGAAACAGGTTCTAAGAGCTCGTCGAACAGGCCTGTTAGTGGAAAACCATGCAGTAACTATTTCACCGGTGCTTGTTTTGCATTCTGGTGACATCACTCTTGAGCCTGTGCCCGCAATAGTAAAAGGTGAGTGAGCAAGAGAGAAAAGCAACAAAAAACACAACAAAACAAAACACGGGGATGCACGTTTGTCTGTCAGATTGATTGCTAAATGCTGCTGCAGTTATGAACAAAGAATACACACTTCTGCAGAGTGGATGGGGGGGGGGGGACGTTGGAAGGAAGTGGGGTAACACGAGAGTGGGGTGAGGAGAAAAACGAAATCCCCAAACACGTTACTCCCGTGGGGCTGCACTGCCGCATGTGATCTGGAGAAGCTGTGTGGGGTTATGGGAATTTTGAGCAACTGGAGAAAGAGGAGGAGGGGAAAAGAAGAAACGTGGAGAGAAAAAAAACTAAACGAAAGAGGGACTAAGTGAAGACGTCAGGAGGAGGAAGCGTAACGCGAATATAAATAGAAAAGGTCTGAGATCTGGCTCTTGCTATATATGGAGATGGCTGTGTGTTTTCAGACTGGAAGGGAGAGGGATGATAGATTGATTTACGTCGCCATTGTCATTAGTCGGGAGGAGAGTTGCACAAAACACGAGACGAGCCCGAGGAATGTTGTACAGCACTCTGCGAGGCCCCACCATGAGCATCAGTTAGCATTTGTCCTACGGAAGACGGCTATTATGGAAGTGTGAGGCACGGTGGGGAGGTGCAAAGAGAGGCCAAAGTGCACCAAGAGTTGCTGAGTGTCTCACTTATTCATTAAACAGGCAAAATCTGCAGCGATCACATTTTTAGGACACTGCAGGTTAAGTAATGTTTGAATAATAGTATTTTGATGACCCATCAGTGATTCTGGGTGTGGTCACAAGGGTGCTCTGTAACACCTGTAATCACAGGGTCCTGGAGTACACCTGTGAATCACTGCAAGCAAGTTAAACCACCGGAGGTCACCACAAAAAAAAAAAAAAGATCTTCAGGGGGTGTCAGGTTACTCTTTAAGTCATTTTTTAAGAACAAATGCCCAAAGTACCAAGTTTCCAGCTTCTCCCGTGTGAGAATTTGCTGCATTTTTCTGTTTTCTGTCATCTGGCATCTGAGAAGACATCTGGAAACTTGTGATTTTTCACTACTTTCTGACATTTTATATACCCAACATGAATGAAAGATTTTGACACCATACGAGCACAATGAAGAAAAAAAAAGGGAGAATCCCAAACCATGCAATGGGATTTTACTTGTTCTGAAGAGGTTTCACCGCCGGGGAAAAAAAGCTTTCCTTTGTTCTGAGTTTTAGAGGTATTACTCTCAGCACATTGGATCTAAATCGCCCTAAATCCTTCTAATGAGCATGTCATGTCTTTATGGGAAACAGTGTAATGTGGTAATAAGTACACTGACATGAAGCTAAATTGCTTAACTTTGGATGTGGACACCTGCCAGCTGAGCTCATTTTCAGTCCTGTGCCCCTGGAGGCAAAACTGAACCGTCAGTACTGCTCTTGTCAAAACGCTTGCTTTGACACCTCAAAATTCCTTTCCTGTCTCCCTTCCCATCCCCGCACGTCCCACCGGAGTTGACTGTCTGTGACTACAAGCGCACTATCCAACTGCCAAAGGCAAGTTGGTGCAACACTTTTTCCTCCTCCCCTCCCCACCGATCAACTTTATTTTTTCCTATTCGAGGTACGTCCCGTCAAAGGGTGCTAATCCTTCAAAGTCAACGAGCCGGTAACACCAAGGGGGGGGGGGAGAAATAGGACAAAGGGGAGACAAAGAAATTGAAGGTGTTGATGAGCAAGACATTTGCAAACAGTAACAGCGTGATGAGAAACTGACTGATGCCTTCATTCATTAGCTTCTTTGTATAGGAACACAGCCCGCAGTGTGTCTTGCATACCTGTTTAGAAGTGAGTTTTATCAAGGAGCCTTCATAGCCCTGAAAGAAAGAAAGGAAATGTCAGAAGTGTGAAAAAAAAGCATCTATTAACAGAGACAAAAGCTTTAATTTGATGTAAAGATATTTTAGGGATTCTAGTGAGCAAAATGTTGCAAAAACGCACTTTGTGCCAAAAGATTGCACAATAACAACGTTTCTGGTATTTTTGCAGTGTATTTTGCACTGACTAAGCTAGCTTGTCTCACGAGTCAAAGAGCTCTAATGAGGACCATATGGACTGATTATTGTCTTACCTGATTAATCGAGATTTACTGCCGTCATCGCTCATGATATAAACCATTTACTCAGGGTACATACCATGAGCATTAAGGGAAAAATTTGATGCATAGCAATTGTCCCATTATTCACTTTAACTGCACCACCATTAAAGTGCATTATTCAAGGGCAACGGTCCAAAAACATCTACATGCATTCACCTGAACTAAACTCTAGGACTCTTTGTGCCTGTGACAAAAGTGAAGTTTCTGGGGTGAAGCAAATAGCTTTGTTTTTGTATCGCAGGCAGCGAGCCGTTTTTCCATCTCACACACACACACACACACACACACACACACACACACACACACACACAC
>JAVQJD010078577.1:0-17117 GCA_036023655.1 Nannoperca australis
GCTCCCGTGGAGAGAGGGCCCGGCGCCCGGGGGGGGCGAGAGAGCGAGAGAGAGAGAGAGCGAGAGAGAGAGAGAGAGATGTGCCTCCACTTATTTCTCTTCACTCTCCCTTTCTTTTCCTCCTTTCATGCTGTACCTGTGCAGGAATCTGGTGTCTGTTAAAATAGTTGAAAAAAAACAGACCCTGTGTGAAGTCGATCTTGCAGATTCTGGAGGAAAACATTTGTCTTAAAAACATCAGAGGTCTGTCAAAGCCGGAGAGTTTAGATTACGATGACGATAATGTGCAGTTAGTTCATTTTAGTTAATAAAGTGAAACACCCAATTCTTGAAGTCATTGCACAACCTTTAATTATGTTTTATCGTTGCTGTATTAATTTAGTTATTTTTAATGTGGTTTCTTCAGATTCTACCTGAGGAGTTTTCAGAAGAGTTGCTCCTCTTGATCAAAGTGTTTGAGACACACAGAGTTGATTCCTGACATGTTTGCGAGGACAACAAGGTTTATATACATGTAGGCAGAGAGGTTTGTTCTCATACTGGATGTGTTTGGACCAAATTCACTGACATTTATTTCATTTCTATTTACTAACATTTTGATGCTTTGTTTTCTGATTTTCAAATAATAAAAAAAAGTCTAAATCTTATTTGTTGATCATTTACATTTTTTATAATTTCATGTGAAGAACTTTGTATTGCAATCTTACATAAAATATTTTCTTTGAAAAAAGAGTTTGTTTGGATCTGGGTTTTACTTGTGTTACGAATATTTTTAAAATTACTTTTATTTGAGTAGCGGTCTCTTGACATTGTTGTCAATTTTAAAGGCATTCTACCTAAAATTACAGAATAATTTGCCAAAACCGAACCACATCAAGAAACACTTGATACTACAGACTAAATCAGTTTTATGTAATAAACATCTAAGTATCAGCCAATAATTAACAGGATATTGCACTTTCCATAATCTGTAAAAAAATATTTTGTTATGTCACTACTGAAGATGATGGTTGCAACAAGGTTGAACACATTAACGTTCATGAGGACATCAGAATTAGATAAATAATTTGAATGAAAATATAGCTGATTACTTTTCTCCAAAACATTATTATATAACTTGGAGAATATATTTTGTGTATTTGCATAGAAATTCAATACAATACACAAAGTTCAGGGTATAATTACACACCTGAATGTAAAACTAATAAGTACAGTATGTTAACAGACCATGTGCTGATGTGCTGTAATCACACATTTGAATTGTTTACAATTTTATTAAGATTTTATTATTCATTCATAAATATTCAGTTATAAATGTGCAACAACTTTTCTTTCAATTCTTTAGCCGGAACGCATCTGTGATAGAAAACCATTTCATAACATGCTGCATGTCTCACAATGATTTATAAAATAAAAGTTTAAAACATGTTCATGTTTTTATTTGACTCTTGCTTTTATTTTAACAGAATACTTCAAGAGATGTTACCAGCACAGATTGGTAGATGTTTTTTTCCCGTTGCCTATGTATTTTTTGGAGAGTGCACTTGCGGTATTTCTGTGTTGAGCTGAAAGGCTACAGACAATGTACTGAAACACTCCTGAGATTTTGAATTTGAAGAGAAATACCAAGACACATTAAACATGTTCATCCATGTCCATGTGCTGAAGACAAAGTGAAAACAGAAGTACGTCTGCACATGGGCATGTTTGTGTTTGAATGATTTCTGTATGTGTTTATGCATGTGTTTGTATGCAACTGTCTGTGTAAGTGTGTGTGTGTTTGCATATTGTATTCATACCTTAGGGGCTGCAGCGGAGCATCTTGTTGCACTGGACTAAACTGTAGGACAGACAAGGGAGAGCAGTGGAAGTGGAAACAATGGAGGGGAACAGGGTGAACTGAGAGAGGTTTTCAGTTGCAAAGATCCAACTGCTGTAGAGAAGGAGTGGACCATTATGGAGCACATAGATCGAGCAGGAATGTCTGGAAAGATTTGAGATGAAAAGGTTAAGATCAGACCGAAAGGGAAGAATTCAGAGGTTCAGGGATCAGGAAGCGGGTGCAAACACAGACAGAGGCGGTGGGGTGAAGATGTGGACACGAGAGGGTTTAGAAGAGAAGTTCGATGGGATCCTAGTGGCTGGCGGACATGGCCCAAGCCCCTTCCATCCTCCAGACGGAGAAGGCGTAGCTCAGTCTTTCGTGGGCCAGGTAGTTGCAGCTGGCTAGCTTGGCGTCCATCTCGTCGCTCTGCAGCACCTGGTAGAGGAAGTCGATGTAGCGTGAGGCCAGCTTCAGGATCTGGATCTTGCTCAGCTTGTCTGAAGGTAGCGTGGGGATGATCTTGCGTAGAGACGCAAAAGCGTCGTTCAGGGACTGAGTGCGTTGACGCTCCCGGACGTTGGCGATGACACGCTGAGAATGGAGGTCCTCGAAGGGCTGGTCAAGCCTGGGGCCCAACGACGTGGGGGCCAACGACACCACTGTCGACTGTGGGCTTTTCTTCGGTCTCTTCGGGCCAGTCGGCAGCAGGCTGTTGGGGCTGCCGGTGCTGCTCTCCTCTGCCTGACCGAGGCTGTCCTTCTTGGGGTAAGGGGAACGTTTTCGATTTCCTTGTTGGTGGGTCTTCTTCGATCCTCTTTCCAGTTCCTCTTCGCTGGCCCCCAGACCTCCTTCAGGGGAGTTGGTACAGGACACCTCTTCTCTCATTGTACTGTCCACCAACAACCTTTCAACCTCCACTGCAAAGACAGGACTCGGTGATGCTCTTTTTTTAAACAACAACAAACCTAAACTTGACAAGGTTGTGTAACAAAAGTCTTCTCGTTCGTCAAAGAAAGTTACGGCTTCTGAAGCTCCATCGGATTGGACGTCTCTCTGGCTGTCCTGTTTCCTGGTTACTTTGGTAAATTTCTCACTTTCAAATTCCCCTCTCAACCTGGCAGACAGAACAACAACAAACCATCTGACAGGCAGGTCCACCTCTGCCTCTTTTATACCCAAACACTAACCCGGTGGCCTGCGGGCAGTTCTCTTTGGCTCAGCGGACTTCCAAGGGGCGTGGTTCGGCCTGAGCCAGGCAGAGAAGCAGGAAGTGTGTGTTAGCGGGGCGGGCGATAGAGGAAAGGGGTAAGTGGCCCGCTCAGCCAATGAGAAGGGCTGTGTCTAATGTTGCAGAGATGTCTGAGGCTTTATGGGTTCCAGATTTGGGCTGGAGCGTCAGTCCGCATGCACCTCTGTGTCGGCATTCTCTCCCATCAACTCATTATCAGGACAGAAATCAATTTAAATCTTTTATTTCTGACAGTCATCAGTGTAAACGTTAATATTGAATACTTATTAGTATAGTATTTTCATGAAGACACATTGTCAACACTTTTTTCAAAAGTGAAATGTGCAACGTGATGTTGTGCTCATTTTGTCCTTTAACATCAGAACAACTGGGAATTCACACTAACGTTTGTCTGCCATGGTTTTTATCCTGCTGATAGCCAGACACTATAAAAACAAATCTGTTAAACCACGGGCCACGACATGGACCGAGTCAAAACACTGCAGATTAAAAGGCTGGTGGAGGATTTATAGGTAAAACTATGTGCTTTATGATGTGGAATTCATGTTTATAAATGGTACAAACTAAACATTTTGCCATGACAGGCCGTAAAATCCTGCAAACCAAAATAAGGATTTTTCATAAATCTGTTTGGCCGCAACAGCTTTAAGTAGATCTCAGAGAAAATGTGAGGTTGTGCAAGCACGCATCCTGGAAGGAATTTCACAAGATGAGCTTTCTCCTGACATATGATTGTCTCTAAACACTGATGTACACTGAACTGCTAAACCCTCCTCAGACATCCGCTATCTAACACCTAACCAGTGTTTGTTTTAGAGAAGTTCTTAGTGATTAAACACCTATTAACATCACTGCTGACGTCAGCTGTCACAGTCATCTATGTTGGGTCGGAAAGGGAGCACAGGCAGGACCCTAAATAACCCCTGACCTCAGTGGCCCAGTGACCTCAGTCTGCAGAGGTGAGAGAGCACCTAATTGTGCCATCCACACCCTCAGGGCTGAGCCGACACATGTTCCACCTCTACGCCGCGAACCCATCTGGGTCTGCAGCCACTTAAAGATGTTTTCTACACGTTGGCAGTCATGACACAGCAGACAGGTCTTCTGGAGAAAATGACGAGGCACCGTCCTGGCTGGTGTTTGTGTGTTTAGACACCACGGTAGAACAATCAGCAACTTGAATAGATTACTTAATCTTGTGTAAAGCTACTTTTGAATCCAAATCAGTTTCCCAACATTGTGTCTGGTTATACCTTCATGCGTCACGATTTGAGTGACTCGTGTGTGGATCATCGCAAAGATATTTTGCGGGGAGTTTTCCGCTGCTCTGAGTTGCCGAAATGTGGTACTTTTTGATGACAGCATGCTTAGTGGTAGCCTTTACATTTCAACACCTCCAAACATGTTTTTTTACAAGAGTAGTTGCATCATTCATGTTTTGCAGAGGAAAGATGTTCAGAAACTCGTGTTATTTACTAACAAAAGTTTCTTGGGTTTTAAGTAAACCTCATATCGTTCGTGACACTGCTTGACAGCTTCTAGCCGTCGATTTGGGTGTGATTGCCGCGGCGTTTGAAGGAGCGTATGTGCAGAGAGCAGATTTTTGATGAGGCCCGTGATTGCACTGGTTTACATTTCATTCAGAGAGGGGACGCTGAACGGAAAGTAGCTCGATCCCAGTTGGGTTCAATCAACTTGGAAGAAAAAAAAAAAAAAAAAACTCATCTGGCCATCAAAGCAAGGCCGTGGACAGAGACAGTGAATTATATGAGGTTGTATTTACATAACAGAATAAGTCAACTCCAGGATTAACTGGTATTAGAATTGGGGCTTATTGGGAGCTCTGGTGGAGACAGTGGAGGGACAGGAAAGTCATTGTTGCTGAGGCTAATCTCTGGAGCTGCCGCTTACCTTTAGCAAAAGCGTGGCTCCGTGCCACCATAATGGAAAATATGAGCTAACGAAGCGAGTAGGCCGACAGGAATGTCATGGCGCATGGAAGAACAGAAGGGGAGAGAAAAGAAAGAGAGAATGGGAGAAGAATAAGAAAAGGGGAAATAGAAAAGGAGAAGAAAGGAGAGGGAGAAGGGGGAAAAAAGTGAGGCTGTCCAAACAGAACCAGATGCAGGAGTGTGGAGGCTCGTTTGATCTCTGTCCTCATAGGCTGATTGATGTTGCACATTTCATTTCCTTGTCAGAGTCTTGACATAATGTTTCACTAAACACTCAGGCCCGGCTCTCGTCTTCGTTTTATTTCCACAGGGGTCATAATTAACCCTTTCTGGAGCTGAAAATAGATCATACACATATCAATATACAGTATATCCAATATACAGTATATCAATATATATTGGCTTACACACACACAGGTGGTAGTGGTTGGGGGAGCTTGAATATCAAAGAAGTCAGATGTATTGTCTGTTTCTGTCTCTTCAACACATGGTTTGGTCCTGACTGAAATACTGCACTGAAGAGCGGCCATGTTGAAACTTTTGAAGTTCTCCAGGAAAACAAAAGGGAAAACAGTTTCTTTAAGTTCGTAATGCATTCAATTCAATTACCGTCATAAGGAGAAAGGTCGAATCGCTGCGCTGACGTGCTCAACTGTCATAAATGATGTGTTTGGAAATCCACACTGGTTTGACAAAGGGAACTAATCATTAAATTCCTCCTTACCTTCACTCCGAGGGTTTCTTCACCCTCCTGGCTGCTGTTATTGATGTTTGCACACAGCACACTACACCCCAACCCCCCACACCCACCCCACCCCACAACCGCCTCCCTCCTCCACCCCATACCCACCCTTTCACGGCTCCATCCCTCCCGAGGAGCCTATAGTGGCACAAAGGCAGACATCTGGGACCCATTTCCCCCCTGGAGAAGCCCTTCCTGTGGGGTATCCACTTAGAGGGGTTCGGGAGGAGTGGGGTGGGGGGGGCTGAAGGGGTGAAGGTGCATGGTATGTGGGGGATGGTGGTGATGAGACTGGGTGGGGTGAAGGGGGTGGACTTGAGGACGAGAGGTGTGGATGATAAGCAAATCTAATGCAGACTGTGTAGAGTTTAAGTTTAAAGGCTCAAAGTCTGAACATCAGTGAACAGAATCGAGTCGTCACCTGCCTTTTCTAGTTGATGAGATGATGAATTAAAGGAATAGTTCAACAATACGCTTCACTTTTTTTGCAGAGAGTCAGGCGAGATGATTGATTCTGCTCTCAAGTCTGTCAATTGAACATGAAGCTGGAGCCTGTGACCGGATAGGTTAGCTTAAAACCTGGAAACAGGCCTGTCTCTGTCCAAAAACCTCTAATTCAAACATTTGATCTTGTTTGTTAAATCCTTAAAAAATCAAGTGTAAAAATTTTAAATTGTATAGGTAGATGGATTTTAGGTCTTTAGAACAGTACAGTCTTTATGCTAAGCTAAGCTAACCAGCTGCTGAGAGGTGTATCAATCGTCTCATCGAACTCTCAGCAAGAAACCGAATAAGCGTATTTCCCAGAATCCAATTCATAAAGACATGCATACAAAGCTGAGTTTGTGAGAATGTGCAACACAGAAACACGTTTATCGTAAGCATAACATTGGAGATATTCTAACTTATATTATACAACAAATAAGTCACCATAGAAAAGAAGTTGTTAAAGGCCCTGAAAGCCAATTTTCTATTTCAGCTTCTTGCTGTGAATAATGGGTTATTATGTATACACAACATTTTCTGACAAAGTTGAAATGTGCTCATGTTGTCGGGCCTCTGTATATCAAATCACGTCCACACAGTTCTGATGAAGCAGATCTGCTAGTTTTCTAAATAAAAAGTCACAAATATCTAATGTTATAGAGACATACCTAAGATTTTAAAGTGCTCAGAAACAGATGAACATTTACAGTTCCAACAACTGGCAACTTTGGGATCATGGGATTTGATTGAAAGCTCCAGAACAGCAACTAAATGCACCTTGAGGTGAGACTCTTTTGTCAAATGTTCATAGATACTTTTAACATATGTTTTTCTAATGTAGAAGTGCAACACTTGCCTCCCCTGCTGCGTGCAAGCCTGTATTATTCTTGTTTAGCTGTGACTTACCTTCCCGTATTAGACCGTAATGTATCATAATATTTAGTGCTCAAGCTTCCTTCAAATGTCCCTGCTTTCATGTGTAATTTAGCCAATATCCTGCTCTGGCTCTGATTACAGTGTTTAAGTCGCTGGGGTTCGTCCATGGCACATTACAAACAGTCCCAGTGGAGCTCACAGCTGAGCTGGGGATACGGCATGCTGGGCTGGTGTACGCTGAACAGCAGGCTTCTTCTGGGACATCCAGGGAAGAAGCGCTGCATGATGGTTACATCCACTGTGTGCAGTTCAAACACATTTTTGTACCACTTTCTAATAATAAATGCTTTACAGATCAGTTATTATCTGTTATTAAGAATAAATTTGGAGTTGTCAGATTGTGGAAAAGCCCTTCCCTTTGGTAATAATACAGTTATAAATGGCAGTAATCTTTCACAAAATGCCTAATAAGTTTTTAAGTATTTAATTGTTTTTGTCCAAATCCTCTTGGAAGGTAGATGAGTCAACCTGGCAATCCAAAAGTGTTTCTTTATTAATGTCTTACAACATTTTTATAAGGCATTAGTACGTTTATTAACTGACAATTAAGCCATTAGTTACAACATGCG
Organism: Nannoperca australis; assembly: GCA_036023655.1. Classification (NCBI taxonomy): domain Eukaryota; kingdom Metazoa; phylum Chordata; class Actinopteri; order Centrarchiformes; family Percichthyidae; genus Nannoperca; species Nannoperca australis. The sequence goes on from JAVQJD010078577.1 coordinate 7,760, forward strand.
AAACCATTATAAAGGGTTCCTTATTAAAACGTTTCTTGGACATAGAAACAAAGGACATACATTAAAAATACAGTTGAAAATAATTCACATTAAACTTTTTAAGTTTGATGCTAGATGTGTGAACGGTTGCTTGAAGGTTTCATCATGTCATGTCCATGCGTGCAAGCAGCAGGTCACATGATCTCGGTGTGTATGTGATAATGTGATAGAGTTGCAACTCAAAAGCAGAACAGTTGGACAGTAACTACCAAGTGGATAAAAAGGATCTTTGCATTTCTATCAGAACGTCCGTTACTGTGCACGACAAACAGAAGAAAACGCTATTCGTATCACTTCAAGTCTATAATGCTGACTCCAGTCAGCTGGGCAGAAAGAGGCTGATGTGATCGAGCACTATATATAGCAAATCATCGCATGAAAGTCATTTTCACTGCTGAGTCAGCTAATCAAATTCATGGTGTTAGGTTCACTCTCTTTGTAAACACTAATAGGACTCAGCGAGTCAGCAGATCAGAGATGACCACTCGGGTTGGAAAGTCCTGTTTCAGCGTCAACTTCAGAAATCAGCTTATCAAGCCACCAGACTGCTGCGTACAGGGGAACTTTTTTTACTTTTTTTTTTTTTTACACAACTTGTGCACCTGAGTGCTGACAGCAAAATAGAGATACGGTGATGACACCCAATAGCAATTCTGTATATTTAAAGCAATGCAATGAAAAGGCCGGGTGTTCAAAAGAAATCAAAGCCACCATCAGGTCAAATGTAGACCAGATCCTCTCTCTGTGCAAATAATTTTTTTGTTTTGTTATATACATAAAGGTACAATGTGCTCTCTACTCACTCTCTGCTGCAGTACATCTGGATAACTTGATATTGTAAAGGTAAGGACAGTGATACCCCTGTTGGACTCTCTACAAACATGGTTCCTTGTTAGACAACCCAAAAACCCCACACCAAATCAATGTGAACATAGTTTCTTCAGATAAGGAAATCTGTCAGGGAATCAAACGCCACTTTCTTCCATCGCACACTTCAAATACTGATTACTGGAAGCAGTGTCAACCTGGCATTCCCAGGATTAGGCACTATCACGCATCCACTCCTCTCAAACTTACAGCGAAGAACTGTCTGTAAGGTAGAGAGGAATGCTGCGTTTCTACACCAGAGCTATTGCATTAGAAACATCAACAGAGCCAGCTTCAAAGGGGTGCTGCCTTCACATTGAATCAATCCCCACTTCCATTAGATTAGATGAATTCACCAAAGTTACATTGCGCTAACGTTTCTTTATGGTTTCTCAAATCCCTCGTTCTGGTTCTGGTTCCCTCTGTGAAGCCACTTCAAACAGCCTCTGCCATGGCATATCCCTTTATGCTCTAAAACAGCAAATATGTGTCTCTCTAAAATGTTTCAGATGCAAGCTTGCAGTGGTCCCAGAGGCACAGACAGCATCGCACACAGAAACACAAGAGGCAGAGGAGGACAAAGCAATAGCTGAGTGTAAAGGTAGGGACATCTATATAACAGGCAGGTCTGGAGGGAGTTTGACTGACTGACAGGTGATGGGAGAAGACGGTAAAAGCAGACAAATGCAGAGTGAAAGGGAAAAATAAAGGAAAGGAAAAAGCAGATAGTGTGGGAGAAATCCTGCAGCAGTAAATCAGTGTGGTAATAAGAAGAGACGGGAGGGGAAAGGGGCTGCAAAGGTCTAGAAACATATGTTTCAGTTTGTAAATAAAACAGTAAATTGCTATGGATATTGCTTAAATATCTGTGGGCTTTGTACCACGCTTTGCGGAAGTTCCTCGGAAATCATTCTGGGACTGCCTTCTTAAAATGCCAAAGCGGCTTCTTAATGTCAAAGAGGCCATCTGGTTCTTGACCAATTCAAGATGTTTGCTTTTCATTTAGCTTTTTTTTCTTTCCTCCTGATGCTTCTTTTTTTAGATCAAATGCTTCATATTATATATTATTAATACCAATGTTCATATTTCACAATGAAACTGTTAGCTGCCAGCACGCATCCCAGACACAAGTCAAAGCTGTGAACCCCTGTCCACCTTTTACTGGTTGGAGAGTAACTAAGGACGTTAACTCAAGTGCGATTTTGAAATACTTGTACTTTAATTGAGTATTTCCAGTTTGTTCTACTTTGTGTCTCTACCTCCACTACATCTCAGAGGGAAACTACGTTACTTCATTTATTAGACAAATATATTTATATTAGGTTACAGTGAAAATCAAGATTTTACATATGAAACATGATCAACATGTTGAATAAGATGCATTGTTATAGATTAAACTACAAAAATAGTATGTCAAATAGTTCAAATTGGCTTTAAATCAACCAACATTAAAATCCTTCTCAAGAAGTACTTTTTCTTTTTGTACTTTTAGTACATTTTGTTTTATTGGACTTCCACTGAAGTAACACTATGGGTACGGGACTTTCATTTTAAATTAAGATCTATCTATCTATCTATCTATCTATCTATCTATCTATCTATCTATCTATCTATCTATCTATCTATCTATCTATCTATCTATCTGTCTATACATATATACATATTTATAGAAAACAAATAGACAGTCTATCTTGAGTAAAAGCTCTCAATACTTCATACCACTGCCTTTGATAAACCGATGATAAACTGCAAATTCCAACACAGAGAAAGTTGGTTGGAGGAAGTATTCAGTATTCTGACCGAAGTAAATGTAGCAAAACCTTTATAGTATAAAAAGTCTGCATTCAAAACGTAAAAGTATCAGTAACAAAATGTACTGAAAGCATCGGTACAAAATAAGCAGTAAACAGTGAAAGGATTTTCCGTGTTTTGTCAGTGTTGTAATATTATTTGTTTATTTATGCATTAATATGTAAGCAGTATTTTAATGCTGCAGTTGGGGCTAATTTTAACTACGTCATATACTGTTGGGTTTAATCTGTAACAATACACCAAAGCTTCAAAGCAGACCATATGTTTTTTTATGTAGAATTTGAATCTGAGAAGTAATTTAACAATTACAGTTGTCAAATAAATCATTCCTCTCTGAGGTGTAGTGGAGTAGAAGCATAAAACAGCGTAAAATCTGAAATGTCCAAGTAAAGTACCCATAAATTTGGACTTGAGCACTTGAATAAATGTACTACGTCTCTTTCTACCACTGGCTGACAGACGTGATAAATATGCAACCCTGAAAAGAGAGAAATCTACTGAAGCTACTGATTTTAATGTGTCGGAGAGCCCACATAAACACGTCTGAGAGTAGGCAGGTGGATGCTCATAATGATACCGTCTGTTTGTGCCCTTCCCAGATACCTGAATTCTGACATAATCTGCTAGAAAGGTGTGCATGTGTGCAAACTGCAAAGAAATACTTTCCCCTGTAGGTTGTTTGTTATGGATTTTGATTGTTGCTGCTGTTGCTGCTCTTTAATACAGGATGTATAGGACAGTCGTGCCATTTAAATGTATAAACTATTGTTTCCAGTCTCGCCGCACTCTGCCAGACTGCCAGTCAACACTTGAGACAACTTCCTTCCTTGATTTGGGTAGAAAGGAGTCCCATAATTGAATAAAACGAGGCCCCTCCCTCTCTTTACATACCGCACAAACACACACACACACACACACTGGTTTTACAGGCTGGTGTATAAACTTAATAGGACGCATTTGGTTCCAAAGCCCCCAGCTTGCTCAGTGGAAAGTGAGCCGGATTGTTTTTCAGTTTCTTAATGTCGAAGTTTATAACAGCCAGATAAAAACTGTTGCCATGGTGATTTAACCACAACACCGCAATTACCTTGATGCCATGAGACTCTGAGGGCTTACAAACAAACCAGTGTAATGCAATTAAGATATAAGTACCACCAGAAATGTCCTTAAAACACAGAGGAAGGATGCAGGAAAGCAACAAGAGAGTGAAATAATGATAGTGGCTTCTTAAGGATCAAAGTTACTGATACTTCTAGTAAATAATCAAACACTGTACCAGATTCACTTTCATTTATACGTCGCATAGTTTTTTTTGTTAACAGCTGCAGAATGGATTGAAGAGACACATTTTTCCACCATGATATTGTCCTGTAACTGAATAACTTAATGAGTTATAATGCACCAAACATTGATAGCGCGGGAATAATTTCAGTCACATATTTTTCAAATCAACTTCAAAGTCCTTTTATCAGGCGTCTGCTTCAACAAAATCATACACCAAAAATTCTCTGCAGCCACCCCCAGCCTTCCCTTTGAGGGACAAAATAAAAATGTGGATGGGTGGAATAATTGCCTGACTTCAAAGTGCAGGTTATTGACCTGCGTTTACTGTTGCGATTGCAGTGCTTTGGGGTGTTTCTTTCTTCCTAAGTGTGGCTCAGGTGGGTGGGAAGAGTGGTTCATTCCTGTCACGGCGCAAATCCCACTCTAATGCCCAACACTGACCCTCCTGACCCGGGCTTAGTAGGAAGAAGAATGGGTAGCACCTTCAATCTGCCTCTGTGACATATTATCACGTTACATTAAAGTCACAAGGCTGTTGAAAAAATTTACAAATTGTGGTTTTTGTTGCTGCTGTAATTTATTTGCAAAGTACAAATGAACTCAGTACTTTGGAGGAACAGAAACTGTAAAAAAACAGACATTCCTTCTTTAAAAAAGAACAAGTTATTATCCACTGACGTGTCTATATTCTGATTTCATTGCAAAAACACAATGCACGGGAATGTCAAAAAACAAATTTTATTAACGTGACGCACTCTTTTTTTAACCAACACACACTCCTACATTCTGTCAAGTGATACAGGTGGATACACAACACCATCCTTCATTTCCAACATGGTAATAGACATTTAAAGGAAATACAGCAAAATAATCTCATTAAGCAACAATATAAATGTCGTAAATAAGACAATATAACATAAAGCAACATGCATGCTCTCATGAATTAAAGCCATAACTGATGCCCATTTCACAGTGTTTTGTTTTGTAACACTAATAAAAAGAATATAAAATTCATTATTTACATTAAAAATGCCCCTTCATAGTTCAGAAATATATGGAACCAGGACATGTGGTGCTTATTTGGAATTGCACATGAAAGCATTCATGTTGATGCTGCAGGATTCTGGGTGACCCGACACACTCTGTTAAAGCGGTGCCTGGATGTTCATCAACCCTGAAGCGTTGCATTCACCACAGGATTGATGCCTCGTCCTGATATGCAGATTTCATCACATGACCACGTGGGATGTAAAACAAATCACATCATTATTCAGTCAACCAGAAAAATGTTAAACATAATACATAAGGTGTAAGTTTGGATGTCAAGGACACATACTGTACATTGTGTTTAATTGTTAGACGGGTGACGCCTTCTGGTGGCTACAGCATGAAACTGCAACTTAGAATTATCACAGGGGAGCATGTTGTAATGCAGCAGTTCCCTTCACTGAGTCATGGTTAAAAATGACCATGTTTGCAATTTATTTTGCCATCAGAAAATTGTGCAGACACATGATTAACGAGCATGCTAAGGAAGTGAAAGTGTACAATTTATCGAGGATCATATAAAAAAGGGCTGTAAAGTGACCGAGTCAACAATCCCTGCACACATAATAAAAAAAAAGAGATGTTTGGGGGAGACCCAGGATCAGGGTGCTCATCCACAACACAAAGTATTTCAACTTATCCTCTGATTTGTCTTAAAATGTCCTCCATCCCTTTTGGGCTGTGACACTCTCACTTCAGCGTGTGAGTGTTCTCCAAAGTCTGTGCAGTTCTTGGATGCAGGATGTTTTAAGTGCCCTCAGAAGTCACTGAGGATGCTGATATCGGCGAACTCTTTGCGGTAGCGGTGAGCGCTCAAGGTGAGCAGGAGGGACCACTTGAAGCTCATGAAGCTCCACACACAGGACAGGTAGAGACTCCGAGGGTCACTCAGGGCTGAGGGAGACAGAGGCACAGATTAGATTCTCTGCAGACCAGAGTGGCGTATTTCTCATATTCACATTCATAAGAATTACGCTTAAGAATGCTTTAAAGTACAAAGGTTATTCCGTGAAAGTCACCAATACTACACGTTTATCAAACGTCTGACGCCTCCCTACTGATCACAGGTATGCTCTGAGCAGGAAATAAGGATTTACCTTGTTTCAGCTAACATATTATTATTTACCAATGGCATTTTGGACAGGTGTGTGGCCAAATCTGTTTCTTTTTTATTTATTTATTTTCCTAAAAAGCCTGCATCCATCTGGGACCTACTCTTAACCAACGTGAGACCCCTCTGGAGTTTTCTGGCATGTATGAGCATTTTAATTTGTCAGAAATTAGATAAATAGCTTTTATTCATAAGAACCTTGAGGAATGAACTGCACATTGAATTTTGTTTAAGAGAAATTACACTTTCTGACATTTCCTAAACTGGAGAATCTTGCTCCCCCAATTTCCCTCAGGGTTATCAAAGGGCATAACCCCCCATTATGTATATGTGAGGTTTCCATATATTTGCACTTGTTGGTCTATCCACGATGTAATAAAAGATTTTTATACTCACTGTTAAGTGACAAACAGGAGAGAATGTAGACGAACTTACACTCCTTGTTGTTGATGGCAGTAAACAGGAAAGTGATGAAGGCCACAACCGCCAACAGAGAGAAGAGAATCCCCATGTAGAAGAAGTACTTGAGGCCCTTCAGCCAGGTCCTCCAGAAGTCCTGCAGGTACATGACGTGAATGATCAGGGTCCAAAGTGCCAGCACGCCTGAGGGACAAACACAACCGACAAGTTAGTTTTCACCAGACTAAAATCACTTTTTTGAAAGCACGCTGGAGGTGGATTCACATGTTTCTGACCTGACAACTTCAAATTGATACAGTAACCCAATTTTTTTTATTACATCAGGCAGCCATTGTTTCCACTTTATTTCAATAACCTTCACTTTTCTCTGGGTCTGAATGTTCTGAATACTTAAAATACTTTATTCTTTATTCTACTATATATTTTATAACAAACCCCCAAGAAAAAAGAAAATGATAGTGTGATTTAAAAAGTACCATATTCAGCAAGTGACTTTCAAACCCCTGATGTCGTAGTTTCCATCAATGCACCAGCAAGGAAAGGTTTTCAAAAACACTCTTAGGATGAATTACTTGATCTGAGAAAGTTTGTCTCATACGTTACTAAAATGAATAGAAACCAGTGGCAACCAAGTTTGGAAATGTGATGGTGTGCTTCTCTAAACCTAAGCATAATGTAAATTATACAATGGGTCTACACACTCACAGCTGATGATCATATGTAACAGCCGTTGAGTTCAGATGGTCATGAACTTAAGGTGGTCCGAGCGGTGAGGGTGCACATCATGACGCAGCATGTTGCCAATTAGTTGCTGAGTCAATGAATCACACTTCTTTCTTGATGTTCCTCTTCTTGCCACATGTAAGAGTTAACCCGACTAGCAGAATGAAGTGAGCTGCGTTGTTCTGACAGCAGCTTGTGCTTTGGTGTCAGTGAACGGACGATGGATATGCTCACGCATCACGTGTCATTTTTGTTGGGGAGGATATATGATTTGTTATGTCAGCGTGTCATCAAACTAGGCACAGAACAGGATGCAGCCACTATGGTGCCAACACGGTTGGCACCATAGTGGCCAACCGTGTTGGTGACTTCATGTATGCGGGTCACTAATCTTAGTTGAGGGGAACAATGAGATCAATGCTACAATTCCGTATTTAATGAAAATCACAAAAAAAAGTCAAGACAGGTCCTTATGATCTTTGGGAAACAAGTATTATGGTTTAATAACCACTAAAAGTGATCCCAGTGCATCCTGTGAACAGATGAGTGCAGAGGTTATAGATATGGTTTGGACTTGCAAACCTCAACAGTGGCACAAAGGTCAGATCCCTGGAAACAACACGTAACCTAACCAACTACCTCTATCTTTTATGGTAGACTAAATGAGATTTTATGATGTCATTTATGATGTCACAAACCGGTGCCCAAAGTCATGAGATCATCTATTTTGCATAGTGTAAAATCAGAACCACTTAGAAATTATCTTGTTTTACTTTTAATTCATACTGTAGCTAAACTTAATCAGCATTAACTCCAACCATTTTCCAAGCAAACAATAGTTTTTATTCCTTTCAGTAAAATATAAATATTAACTTGCAGAGACTCAAAGAATGACTGCCAGCAGCTGCCTCAAAGGTGTGGAGGGAAATATCAATGTGTAGGTGATGATATGTGGAATATAACACTCATGGTCCTTTAAATAAATCTATTATAACATTCGGGATTTGTACAGCTTTTAAAGAGTAAAGTCCAAGCACTTTCAAGGTACCTAAACCCACAATGTCCAGACTCTCAAAGCCTTTATCATCACATCTAAACTGTTACTATGAATGTCAGGAGACAACAACCTAATGTGACAACGGGATTGTCTCATTTCAAATATTGAAAGACTTTTGGTTTACATGAGAGATTGTGTTGATGATGAGACACCAGATTATGTTAAAAATTTAACATTTTTCAAGGAGTATATTTGAATTAAAGAATATTCCTAACCTTGAAAAAACAACAGTTGAAATTAAGCATATTACAAACGTTCAAGACTTTGTACGAACCCTAAACATTTTAAAACCAAGGAAGGGGTGCCACAACCACTAAATGTGACATGTGGCCCATGTTTGGATCTGTTCAGCAGCTATTTTCCAATTATTCCTGATGGCATTCAGGTGAAAAGAGGACCCTTGTACACGACATGAAACCTGTAGGATATACTGCCCGACATGTAATTAGACTTGACTGTAAAACACTGTTGATCAGTTGACATGTCTGCCCTTCAAAAACAAGTCTATGGCTCATTTTGCAATCAGTGGGTTCAGTAACCTGAGTGTGTGTGTGTGTGTGTGTGGCGGGGGGGGGGGCAGACTGTTGTTTATCTGAAGGCTGGAATAAAAACATACACGACAGGACAGCTATTGTTTACTAAAAAACACAAAAGGAAAACGCATCGTTGCAGACAGACACGCAGTGTTTACTCTACCTGACAGTCCTCCCATGGCTGCAGTCCACGGCTGTCCGAACGCGATGTTCCACACCAGGAAAACAGAAAAGCCCACGAGCATACCGAACGAGGCATAGCCGATGCTAATGTATGTTTTATTAACAGCCATTCTTATAGAAACTGAGGAGGAGGCCGAAGAAGCGGGGACACAAGCGCGAGAAGACGAGCACAGTGTGTGTGTGTGTGAGAGAGAGAGAGAGAGAGAGAGAGAGAGAGAGAGAGAGAGAGAGAGAGAGAGAGAGACAGAGAGAGAGAGAGAGAGAGACAGAGAGAGAGAGCAT
>JAVQJD010078582.1:0-11519 GCA_036023655.1 Nannoperca australis
ACTCCCAAACACCCCTCTGTAACTTAAAGTGTCGCGCCGTTCATTAAATAAATTTTTTTTTTTTTTTTTTTTTTTTTTTTTTTTAAAATGGGTGAACGTTCCAGCATTTAATTGGAAATTGAATTAGTAATGATTTCCCGGGTCACAGAGGAAGTTTTGTTTGACACAGTTCAGATTAGATTATAAATCAATGGCTTGTTAGTGGGAGGTGCAAGTAGAAAAACCCATATGAACACTAAAGCCCAGAATGCATTCCTATGTTTTAGTTTTCCATCTCATTTTGCCACGTTTCAGTAATGTTTTCTCTCTGGGTTTGAATGCTCAGCGACTTCCCCATTGTCAAAAACAGTAAGTGTGTTTGAATTAAACATGCCACAACAACGAGGCCCGTTTGTGACTGGGACTTTGTACACGGCATGATCACTGAAGTCATGCAAATCCAGTGCAGTCAATGTTATGGTGGCCTAATTTGTAAAGCATTTGTTTTCCTGCGTTAAAATCAATATGACTAAGATTCCAACTGTATGCTCAGCAGATATGCACATTAGACCCTCAAGTCCTAGACAATATTATTGATGGATTTCAGGGTCATTTTGGAGCAGACGGTAAACTGAGGCATGTGCTCCGTTCACAAATTGGTTCATTTTCAGAGCTTTTTCAACTTTTGTTACTCGTGTGTATTTGGAGAAGCTGCACACGCGGCGAGGACACATAACCAACAGTTCAATGCATTTCTTTTAAATCATATTCATAACTTTTTGCAGCAATTTCAATTTTTCTACAAATGTCGCAATGTTTCATTCAGCGTCAGAAAATCTGCTCTTATATTAGACAAATTCCAACAGTCCATGAAAAAAGAAGTTCAAAGACTAAGTTCTGAAATAAATTACATTTCTGAGGAATAATGATGCAGGGATTATTAAGAAAATGCTCAATTTAAATGAAAATGGTTGTATAGGTAAATACAACAGTTCTGTGAACTAGTAAAAGCAGATTGTTAAACCTAGGGATAAACACTGAAGCCAGTGAAATCAGAAATCATGGCCAGACTACGGACCGACCTGCAACATTTATTTCATCTTGAAAAGGCGGCGTGTTCTCTACACACAAACAAACTGTACTAAGTCACTCAGACAGAGGAGACGGGAGAAGGCCGACATCTTGTCATGTTCAGGAGATTAACGAAAGGAGCTGACAGCTCCATCTCCACAGGTAAAAACTTTCATCAACAGTCACAACAGAAATGTCACTTATTTGTTTTTTCTTTCAGTGTCCACACACATCTTCAGCTAGTACAGCAGAGGTAATCACAGCCCTGTTCCACATCACTGCAATAACACGGAGTAACCCGCTGTCACGATCCACACGTCTGTGGCCATCATCATCCATTCATCATCCATTCATCTGCCACCTGATAGAAAGTTTCAGAAAAATGGCGCTCATCACAATTTCCCAAGGGCCCATGGTGACAATAAAAGATAGCCAATCACATAAGTCGAAGAAAAGCAGAAAACGCTCACATGTGAAGCAGGAAGTGAGACATGCTTGGTATTTATTTCTTGAAAAATCAACTCTTAACTGATGAAACTAAACTATTGCCCAGTTATTTTCTGTTGATTGACTAAAGAATTTAAACTAATAAACTAATAATTTCTGCTCAAACTATCCCCATCACTCCGGCTGCACGTCGACGTCGAACTCACAACGGAGAGTTTTAAAAAATTATAATAAAAATAATAAAACAAATCGATGCAGCAGAACCAAAGACCTCCTCTTTTGTATTCCATGCATTTTGCTTCTTTGTCTAAACAGGGCACCTACATGACCCACAATGCAACTCAATTTATCCGATTTCAGAGCCACAAAAGGTTTCATACAACTTTTCTGACTTATGCAATCCCCCCCCCCCTTTATCTGTAAACTTCTGATGTGTTTAATTGGTGCAGTTCCCCTTTAATGCTGTAAAGCTTGTATGGCTTAATTAATCTTAAATCACGCAACACAGCAACAATGTGCTTTTTGTAAATAAGACTAGTGTTCTCTGGACGCAAGTGACACAGTGAGGACTCATGACAGTGTGGACACTGTCTAAAGTGGGAGATACTGCAGCCACACTCCTACTAGTAATTATGGACTTTCCTTCTGTCTGCCGCTTGTTCTTGCAGCAAATCTCCCATGACATCATCTGACACCTCACTGGAAAAATGTCGCCAACTACCTCCAAGTCAAACACCCAAGATGAATCTACAGGAACACGAAGCTTGTTCAAATACACCTCTGCTTCTGCCACGCTGACAATGAGAAACAGTTGTGAACTTTGAGAGCACCAGCCAGACTCTGAGCTGCAGCAGGAAAAGCAATCCCACAGCTGAAAACGATATTGTGCTGAGAAAGAATTAAGTGTTGGCCGATTGTAGAGGAGGAAGCTGAGGTCGGCTGGCAGACTGGAGCATGCATGTCTGAGTCCTTTAACAGATTTGTAGCACTGGGAAATCAGAGTGTGTGTGTGTGTGTGGGGGGGGGTGTACTGCAAGATATGCTGAAAGCTAAAAATCTGGTCATATTTCTTCAGTTTCCACTGCACTGATCGCAGACAAATCCTTCATATGGAGGCGAAGTGTCCACTGGGAAACAGTGCTGATATGCAGAGCAGGACAGCCAACACCTCTGTGCCAGATGGTTTATCTGTTTTGACTTTGCAGTCTGACGAATGACATGACTGTGTTTACAACTAATCTTAAACACAGATTCTTATCTCGCATGTCTAATGCTATCAAAGAAAGCCTTTTCATACGTCTCCTCCTGCATTGTGAGAGCTCAGAGTCTCACCTGCTGCAACAACAATGATTCTGACAGATGCATTATGACCGGATCTAATGCACATATTGAAAGTCACATAATAAAGAATAGAAGCTATTTAAGATACAGTGATCACATCAACTGTATAACAGAAAAGACACCATGGCCACCATTCAATCATGGCGTCCCTTCAACTGGAGAATCCCACTTCATTACAACTCTGGTGTTATTTTGATAGCTTGGGCCATCACTGCTCTCAGTACTACACTCACCAACTTCATTGCTGAGATCTGGGAACACGGTGACATTGCCACAACAAAGTGTGACGGGGCGAGATACAGGGTGAGATACATGAGCACTCAGACAGGTCGTAAACAAGCACACGACTGTTTCTCTCTCCCCATGTCCTCCTCCTCTCTTTCCACTCCTGCTTCTCTGTGCTGGACCTGTCTCTCTCTCTCTTGCTTCAGTCCAAATGTTTTGGATCTGGATCTGTTATTTGTCCACCAGGAGATTCAGCCTTTCCACTCTCTCTCTCCCTCTGCATGTTTGTTTCCTCTCTCCTATCTTTGTGAATGGTAGCTCAGCCGTTTCCACATTTTGTGCTAACCGGCTGCACCCTTATTTAGACAGATGTGAGTGGTATCAGTCTCTCTCATCTCGTCCCAAGTTCAGTGTGCACTGGGTTGAAGTATCCATTCAGCAACAATCAGTATATGCAGTGTGTGCAGGTTGACGTGGTTTTTCATGTATTCCTCTTAGAAGAATTAAAAAGGGGCCACCTTCACCTTCTTTCAGTGTCGGGGAGAAGACTTATTAAGAGAGAGATATATTATATCTAAGACCAGCAGAATAGAAGGAAAAGGAGTAGTGTGCCGCAGTGGGTGGCATCACATCACATGTTTAGTAAAGCCAGACTGACGACAGCGCCAACATCCTCCCAGAAGGTGTCCAAGAAGTGGCCATTCCTCCCGAGCAATGACAAGATATACTATTGTGCATCTCAATCTATTTTACAGGCGCTCTGCCAACAATGCAAATGTGGAATCTAGCTGGTAAAAACGTTCCCAAGTGTGACTCACAAGACCACAGGCAACACAGAAAGCTATTTCAAATCAAAGGCACTGTGGAATCTGTGTGCGAGGTGCCGCACACCAGTGATTTCGTACCAAACATGGGTGATCGCCTAATGTAGAAAACAGATTGATTCCCCGCTGAGCGTAGTTACAGAACTAAGACGTCAATCAGCACAAGTGCAGATCTCCCGTCTCTCCATCAGTCAACCAGGAAACTCTTTGCTCTTATCTTTAACACAGATCTCATCTGTGTAGAGGAAAGATATAAAATAAATAAGAAGAATGATGGTGTCATGCATTGCCATAGTGATCGCCTGCCAAATAAAATGAACAGTTAGCACATGCAGTCTAATTATTCTGCATAGTGTCATTGTACTCAAACACCACACAGAGCCAAGCAGGTGGTGGATTGTTTCAGACAGGTTACTTTCTACCGTTTCCAGCGATAAACAGAGCAGATTTGATGTTATTGCAACAAAAGACACACGAGCTGCACGTATGGACATACACAGAGTAAGTCTGTATTTTTTCACTTTTTGGGGTCTAAATGACCAACAGTTACCACGTTTTGGAATTGGTCCGTAGATCACTGCGAGTCGGCAGCTGTAAACGAGCTGCAGGGCTGCAGCGTGATCCTCGGGGGCGACTGCGCTCGTGAAAAGCATTAAACGTGCTCCTTTTTGCCACCGACGGCAAAAAGGATCTTACTCTTTACAAAACACTCCTTTCCATAATGTTGCCGGACACTTAGAATAACAGTGTGAGCATGTCAGTGGTAAAAACAAGCACTTTTATTGGATGTACTTTCCACGAGCACATTGTTTTACTGCTGCAGGCTGAGGCGATCTACTGGATCAATATCTGAACCTTTGATAGCTACTACTCATTTAGATCCCAAACTGTGTAAAAATAGGGCCAACAAGTGTTTTGGAGGAGTGAAGCTAGGAGCCTTGAATGAGTCATGAAAGGATTTGTTTCACAAGGTCTTCACAGAAATGTGAAGTAAACACTAAACTATCGTCTGCCGCTCAGGAAGAAGTGGCTGTCTCAAGCCAACCCATGACCCCAAGAACATACAATGCATGTTTGATTTACTGTACTTAATCTCCGCTCTTAAGAAATTAGGGTTTTACTAGATTGTAAACCAACAGGGGGGTATATTCAACATGGAAAATTACTTTATTTTCAGAATCACCTCTGGCAAAAAAACATGCACGCTTTCATGATTCAAACATTTCAGAATTCTGACAATAAGGTCTGCCAAGAAAAGGGGCAATGCACTGTAAACCAAGAGGGTGCTCCTTCCAGCAGGAGCCAGCCACCAGCCCTGAAGCCCGCGGTACAGGTCCTGCACATCACGCTACATTTGAGGGAATGAGTACTTCACAAAAGGTTCCTTTCACCACTGACGAAGCACTACATCCTTAGAATTCACTCCACAACGGATACAGCTCCAAGCATCCACGGGGTTTAAGCATATCCGGGCATCAAAGACATTTTAAAGACCATTTTTACAATTAAAACAATCCATCAATTGTTCCAGCAATTAGACAAGAAAATCAATTACAGCACACTGACACCTGGAAAACCTGCGACTGTAATTACAGAACAAGGCTGCGAGTCTTTCCAGTAGCAGCTTATTTTGCTTATTTCTTCCAGTGGGTGGTTGCTCTGCTGTTCAGAGAGCACAGATTGGTTTTAGCCATGAGCCCTTCTGTCATTGAAAATTTTAAAAGTGGCGATTTGCAACTTGAACGGGTTTACCATTATCCGCTGCCGACAGCAAAAGCCACAAAAAGCTTTTCCCTTAAACGTCGACTGCTAGCTAAATATTTTAAAAAACACATGGTTCATGGATGCGCACACAAACAGAAATGGCAGGTGCTTTAACAACAACGCCAGAAACAAAAGCAGAATAACTAAACAGCAACACTGGCTCATTTGCAGTCACAAAAGCTGCTGTTGCATATGGATCAGCAGCGTATGGGGCAGTGTTTGCAAAGGACACCTCTTCAAACACAGCAACAGAGCGAAGGCTTCGATTCAACACATGTAAATCAATTAGGCCAGAACATGAGAGCTGGTGTGTCACACTGCTGCCTTGTCTGCTCTGTCCAGTGTCGACTCTCACAGAGAGGCTGCTGCTGCTGGGACGCCTGCCAGCTCCATACGAACCATGACTGGGCAAACGCCGCTCCATGTTCTGCAGCTGTCTGCAGACGCAGCTCACAGCAACTTAGTCACTGAATCTGCCACACCTAGTTCGACGAAACACTGTTAATCATCATCTGTTCAATCCAGTTCTCCAGGAGAACCACAACATGTTCTTTCAACCGGTCAGCTCCAAGCTTTGCTCCTGGAAAGGATCTAGTGAAGGTGGCAGAGCACCCGGGTCTCGTGATGACTTTATAAAAGTAGAGAGCTGCCTTTTATAGCTACGGTGATTAATCGATTACTCGACAGACAGAATAATCAGAAACTGTCGTTTTTAGGCATTTTCAAAGCAAAACTGTGAAAACATTTCATGGCTCCGGCGTCGCGAATGTGAGAAGATCCTGCTTTTCTTTCAGCCTTCATTCTAGTAAAATAATAAATGTTGGGCATTTGGAAGCGTGATAAGTGTTTTCACAGTTTTCTGATATAATAAGAGGCAGATTATAAGAAGGTTAGTGTTTTTGTTTTAGGAAGGAGGAGGTTTAGTTTCAGGCAAGAAGTCAGTGAAAAGTTATTTTATTTTTATTTGGAGATACAGGATCATTTACAGTAATATTATATTATATTGATTGGACAAGTGCCGGGTATCAAACCTAAATGTGTCTGATGCGTATCGAAGTGGTCAAGTACCAAAAGGCAGCATCCAATCTAGGATCAGGTTCCTACTCTTGTTTACGTTTTCTTTCGGAGTTCTTGTCCAGCGGCTTGTGATTAGACAACATTTAACACGATCTTATTGGTTAAAACGTGTAGCTCTCGTCAGCCAACGCGCTGAACTGTCCTGGAGTCAAACACTTAGTCCCTTATCAGCTCCAGGAACGCTGCTCTGCTCCTGACCTCTGACCTTCATGTGGAGGAGAACGGTCCAGAAAGAAATTTGATCAAATAAAGTGCATTTCCCTTTTGATGAACTGATGAAGCGTCACATTGAAACTGACGTAGCTGCTGAAGCCCTGCCGTAGCTCATATGGAGAGCGAGCGACCTCTCGGCACCTCGATGTCAAATCCCTGCGAGGGTTTTAATCGGCTCTGCACAGAACTGAATCGTTCGCTTGTTATGTGTGAGCCATATATATATGAAAATATACATTTGAGGTGAGAGCAATAACAGGTTCATTACATTACTGTCTTAGAGTCCAGGATATTGCTTTTTCACACCTGGGGATTTGTCCGCTTAGCTGTTCATCCAGAAAGTCTGCTGCATTTCTCTTGAGGTGTTCTTACAAAATGTTTACTTAGAATATGAGTGTGACAAGGAGAGAGTGGTTTCAGCTGCCAGGGTGTGTGTGTGGGTGTGGAACTTGAGGTCTCCGAGGCCAAGATCCTCTGAAACCATCCTCGGAGGCAGCCGGCCGCGCGCCAGATCTGTTACTGCAATTAGTTTTGACAGCAGCGCCTTCATTGTGCAGGAAGGTGGGCATCTCTGCACGGAGCAGCGCTGACCACAGGCGTTAGCGGGATTTGTACAGGCACAGTATTGCAGCACACTACGCTTCGCAGCCTTGGTGAAGCCATCAAGGAGAGTATATTCTGTAGTGCACACGTAGGCGTTTCTTTTGTGTGGTAATGAAATTGAGGCAAGACTTAGAGAAAATGAGTAGGAGAGGGGAGATATTGTGCCGAATGCCTGAAAGGATGCGAGGGGTGGTTATGCAGTAAATATGGAAAGAACTGCACTCAGCCACAATGCAGCTTACTTCACTGCTAGATTCAATCCTGCTAAAGTCTAAACTCGAGCGCCTTTAAACGGAGCTCCAAATGAATAAACAGAGAGGATACTGTAAGGTGCTGCTGCTCAGTTTGCCTCTCAGCAGTGCACTTAATCCCTGCATTGCCATGTCAATGCCTACTGCCGGAAACTGTGTTACTGCGAAAGGAGTTTGATATTACCGGAGGATTAGAGTCCAACTACATCACTGAGACATGTCAGGAAATCATCTTCGGGATGTTTGATTTGGATTTCGTACACTTTGCCGTGCAGACGTTACTCTATGTAGGGCAAATTATAGCTTCATCTGTCGTGTAAGAGCCCTTCCACTAAGAAAAGAGACGAAAGCAATCAAGAGATGGTAGATAGCGGTGTTATAATTGTGTGAGTCTGTGGTTCTCATGAGTGAGGAACTGTAAACTTGATGTCTGAGCGACGCTGCTTCCATCAACCCCTGAAAAATGACAGCTCGTCGTCTTCACGTGGTGCGATTGTGTCTATGGTCACCTGATGGCACTCTGTGGTGTTTATATCTGCCATGGTGAAGAAGTGAATCTCCTGTAGTGTCGATTCCTGTATTATTATTCCTACAGTAACTTATAGCACGCTGCAGTTCCCAATGTTAAACATGCAGTAACCTTAAAAAGGAAAAACATGACAAAAGTACTGTAACTCTGGCACCTCTGCCGAGACGGTGGTAGAGGCTCTTCAACATGTGAAGCAGGATTTGGTCTGTGTGTGTGTGTGTGTGTGTGTATATGTGTGTGTGTCTTCCAAAATGACCAATCAGGACAGCAGCTACCTCTGCGGTTGCATGTTGCAGAAATGTGGCACCATCACTTTTCAAAGCAATACAATTATGATCCTGAAAGCCTGCTACGGTGGGGGTGGGGGTGGGGGTGGGGGTTCACTCACCATATGAAAGCGCCGCCACACAGATCAGGAGAGTCCATCTGCAATCCCGTACACCTGACATGGTAGAAATCCCAGCAGGCGGATGTTAAATCCCAGTTGTTCCAGTAGCCGGTGGTGGAGTGATGAAGCTCCCTGCAGGTGTGAGCCTCCACACGGGGCTGTTGCAGTTCTTCCGGGGGTCTTAAGTTGGATGATGCGCAGTAGATAGGCCTATTTATGTATATGCACGGGGATTTGAACGTGTGTGCGTGTGTGTGTGTGTGTGATGTCTCAGTGGAGGTCTTCAGACAACGTGATTGTCCAGCTCCAGCCTTTGCGGTGGCCAAGCCGCGTCTTCTCCGGGCAGAAGGCAGCGCGTTTCTTCCACATGGGCGAAGAAAGTTACAAGTATCCGGCTCCAAATTGGACACCTGGGGCAGGAGAGAAACACGGTGCCGCTGATTCCTTGCGCGAAACCCGATAAATCAAAAATCATAAATCAATGGGCATCGGTGGAGAGATGACGCGCGCCCGGGCTGGAAGCGCAGGGATCGTGCGTGACTACCTCCTCCCCCCCAAAAAAATAAAATAAAACCTGGACTAATCTAAAAGAAACACGCAGGAGAGGAAGAGTCATTGGTCATTCTGTGATTAACAATTCAAAAATCTCGTTCCTGGTGCAAATCACGGAGAGAGGAGCGGAAAGGCGCCCGGCGGATCGGCGCAGCTCCGGATTCAGCGGTCACCGACTTCTCCGGTTTCACTGAACATCCACAGCCGAGAGGAGACGCTGGTCCACACGCACCTTTAAACGAGCCAGAGGAGGTCCGGTGAGCTGCGGCCCCCCCTCGGGTCTAGAGTTAGTTCACCTCCCGCAGCGGGTTGCGACAGCCCCTCAGCTGGGAACCAGGAAAGTCCTGCTACTTTCTCATTCCGGTTTTACTTTGGGACGTTAAACCGGAGAGTCGGAGCATCGTCGGTGCTGCTTACCGGGAGTGTGAAACAGAACCAAGTCCGACGAACTCTCGCAGGTTAAATCCCAATGATGTGACTTTACGGCGGCTGTCGGTGGCGTTTTTACCGGAGACGCTGTCTCTACCGCAGCTGCCTCGCTCCGGTTTTAACTTCGCTCCAAACTCAACGTGTTCACTTTAAAATGTACAGCGCCGCAGCTCGCGCTCGTCAAGCTAGCGGAAATATTAACGCACACTTCCGGTAAACATTTTCACAATAAAACAAGACACATTTATTTAGAGTAATGCAGCGTGAAATAAATATACTTAGTAATTCTCAGAAGCTAATGGCACTGTATTGTCAATGCTATAATACATGATACAGAATAGAATAAAATAGGTATATCATTACTATATTGTATGATTATGTTGATTATTATTATTATTATAACAACAATAATAATAATAATTTGAAAAAAAGTTCACGGACTATTTTCGATAAATGCTGAACAAATATCTAAATGTATTGAGAAGTCCAAGCAAAGATAGTGTAGTGAAAATAAAAAGATTTTACTGACTGAGTTTAAGATGGATCCCTAACAGTCCTTAATTTAAGGGCCACGTTTTAGACCCACTAATCAAACCTAATTCAAAATGAACTGAAAGTCATCTCGATACCAGTTTATTGAAGGCCCTTTTAAGCACACTTTTTTTTCTGGAACTCATTTTAGACAAAATATCAGACAACTATCCTGCTCGTAAATTATAAGGATTGCATGCTTTTATTTTAAAGGCAAGAAGGCTCACGTCCGGTTTTGTTCATGTTAGGTGTGTTGAACTTGACGTAGCTCAAACCGGGCATCACAGACCAAAATGAATCACGTGAGTGGCTTAGCCTCCCCCTCAGAGGAGAATATCTCCCCGAAGAAGGAGCCCTCACCCTTGCAGAGTCATGGCTTCACGCGAGTCCCATCAAGCAGCCTGGCTTTTGTTTTGGGAGGTAACAAACAATGTGCACACAAAAACAATAAGAGCTCCTGTAGACGAAGCAGGAGTAATGCTTAATGTTTATCACTGTGAGACTTTAAGTTCCAGGCAGTACAGAGCTTCCTCACAGCTAATATGTTGCCTTGACAAACATTAGCAATGCCTGTATATACAATACATCATCAGTATCATTGGTTACAGCCATGCTTTTTCTATTGTGTCAATTAAGTTTAATGTCTGCCATCAGAAGGGGCTATTATGAGGTTACATCAGGAGGTTGGAGGTTAATTATCTACCATAAAGCCCTTTTCACACATCGAAAACATTACATTGCTTGCTTGCATCTAAGTGTCTGTAATGTAAATGCTCCATAATGGCTTTATTGGCACATGACAGACATAATAATAGTGAGGAAGAAGAGTCTTCTCAGTTGTCTCACATGCAGCATCAATGATGGACTTTAAAATGTACTTTTCTGTTCATCATTTATTACAGAATGAATTCTGCTGCCTCTTTTAAAACGTCAGTAACGACACCACATTAAGTTGGGACTCATTTCATTTGCTCACATGCTGTTAAGTGTTTTTGCTGTGTAGTCAGAATTGCATCTGTGCTGTTAGCATGGATGAAATGGAGAATACATGGAGTGAGTCCAGTTATTACTGTGGTTGCACAACTTGTTGCTTTTAATATCTTTTTATAGACTGATCTGATGTGAATATTAGAATCTCAACAACTTCAAATTAGAAGTGTTACAGAAAAGTAATTCATGCATACACTACCGTTCAAAAGTTTGGGGTCACCCAAACAATTTTGTGTTTTCCATGAAAAGTCACACTTATTCACCACCATACGTTGTGAAATGAATAGAAAATAGAGTCAAGACAT
>JAVQJD010078585.1:0-15389 GCA_036023655.1 Nannoperca australis
TGTGTGTGTGTGTGTGTGTGTGTGTGTGTGTGTGTGTGTGTGTGTGTGTGTGTGTGTGTGTGTGTGTGTGTGTGTGTGTGTGTGTGTGTGTGTGTGTGTGTGTGTGTGTGTGTGTGCATCAGCACTTGCACTCACGTGTGCCTGTGTGTGCAAACAAAGATAATTCAGTGTTCTGCTGGGGAATGGATCCACACTTTTTGTTTGGAATGCAAGAGTGCCAAATTATACCCTGTGAACGAGCAGGAGGGCCGCTGTGTCTGCTGCAGTCATTGGGAAGAAAAGCATGAATCTTCTGTAGTCCATGTGCTTTGGGAGCAAGACGTGGGCCACAGAGAGAAAAAGACAGAGTGCGGGCATTTAAAAGCCCACCTGCTCTTCTCCCTGAACTCACCCTCCTCTATCATCGACCGTGTTTTATTAATCTGTCTAATCTGGAAATAAATGAACTCTGGAGTGCAGCCTTCTCCATCACCCTCTATTGCATCAGCCATAAAGTATTTAAAACTATTGAGCACATTTAAACTGTTTCTTGATTTGACACAAACCAGCCATCCGGGAACATGATTGCACAAAGCCCTGCATTGTGTTCCTTTTTTGTGAGGTTGTTGTATCCGTGTCTCTTGTTGTTTGTGTGTAATAGTAATACAACTGTCTTCTCTGACCCCTATCTATAGGATTGGCCTTCTACTCCTGGGAAAACCTCTGGACAGAGAGACTACAGATCAGTACCGTCTTATTGTCACAGCCTCCGACGGCAACCTTGGAGGGGTGAGGCACAACCCTCTTTATTAAACAGTTGGCCTGATTCCTCAGGGTCGACGCTCCTTAAACATTTTGAACACATTAAGCTCAAATAAGACCTTCTCATACAAGCTTTTTAGCTCGGAAATTTGGCTCACTGAACGCAAGTGCTTCATTAGCCTGGAAAATCTAATATTGTGTTTGATCTCAGAGAATTGAATACCCTGTTATTTGATCAAATCTGTGGTAGCACTAGGAGTCAGGATCACAACTTCTTGGGCCAAACCAATGTGACACCAGATTAATACGGGCTGCCTGCTCATTCAAGTCCATGTACTGTATGTGGAAATTATAATGTGACTTTGGTAACATGTCCCTTAGTTGTATTAGAGGTATTTTTTCCATAGCACAGATGTGTTCACCAGGACTGATGTTCAGGCCTGTCACTCCATCAGTCATTTCCCTTTATTCAAACGTGAGTGAATCTCACCCACCAAGTGTTTGGCTTTGCAGTTACCAAGGCAATGAGCAATTACTATTCAATAATGTTTTTTACTGGCAGATGGCAAATTCTGAGTTACAACTACATTAGCTAGCAAAGTGTTTTTCACATGAAGGTTACAACTTTGTTTTAAGTTTTCCTGTTGACATCTGACATAAGTTAATTTTGTTGTATGCAAAATGTCTACAGCTAGTTTCAGCTACCAAAACAACTTTGCTCTGCCGATATTAATCCGTTATGTGTTGTTTTATATGGGCAAAGGGTTGTAACATCGAATCATACATCATTTTCGCAGCTTTCACTGAAATGGAGCAACAGTAATTACATATATAGTGCAGACTCTTTCTGTCCCACATGCAAAGCTAATTCTTTAGTGATTTAATATTGCACTTCCATAACATCTGGTGACTCATTAAACAAAAAAACACCGGATCCTACATTTCCCTTCATGATCTTTTAATTAGATCCTTCCTGTTTGGTAAATGCCCACATGTTTCAAATTCCACACCTCCAATTTGTAGTGCAGGCTTCTGATACAAATGAGTAGAGAGTTATTTTCTCCCACTTGAGGAACCTCTGTCAGAGTCACAGTAGAGAGCTTGCAACTTTTTTTAACCTGAGTAATTCTGACCTTAACTAGAAAATTGCTGCCTATACGATGTCGTCATGAGTATTTGTGACTTTTGAATGTTTACATTCACAGAACTGTCTCTGTAACTTGACCTGGAGTAACAGCGGACACTATAACTGAAAGTGAATTCTGGCTGCTCCGTCTCCCACTGAGAGCTGATAATCATATAAACCGCCTTAATTTAATTAGACTTCACCTCAGTTGGCTCAGTTTTTGCAGCTGTCTCTGTTCCAGGCAAAGGTGAAATGTGGTTTCCTTTTTTAATACGTGGTGTGTGATAGGTAATGAACATTAGCTGATGAGCTGTCACAGGAGTGATGTTGATTGTCCCCCTCTCACCTGCGCATGCATAAACACTCAGAACTACAGCTCCTTTTCATCTGTTGGCAGGCTACATGTGTTGGTGAAGTGGAGCTTTATAAAAAACGCATATGCTGTGCTGTGCAGCATTCGCAGTGTGTCCCAGTATTTGTTAGTTCACCATAACTGTGGGAGTGCAAATGGAGAGGGAGGGGCAGATGAGAGATGGACAGCAGCCGGGTCAGAGAGAAAAGGGGAAATAAATAAGAGATTGTAAGATGGGGCTTCACCTCACAGAATAAGGTAACCACAAGCTGGTGCTCTTTGTCCTAATATTGATGGACAGATTGTACAAACTGACATTGTTTACCAGTAGTATAGTGCGTGTGCGTGCGTGCGTGCGTGCGTGCGTGCGTGCGCGCGTGCGTGCCTGCGTGCGCGCGTGCGTGCGTGCGTGTGTGCAAAACGTCATGTCCACAGAGTAAATTACTAACTGTGCTAAATGTCACAGCTAGGCAGAAGTGCTGTCACAACTGAAAGGACATGAATAAGGGAGAGGGGTAAAGGGGTTGCAGAAGTGTGGAGGTGAGGAACTCATTCAGTGAGACAAAGTACTGCAGGGAAGGCTGGAGACAGGGAAAGGATCAAAAGAAGCTCAGGAGGATGGGGACAGAAAGGAGAAGGCGACAGAGAAAAGGAGGGGGACACCAGGGATTTGGATGTGTAATTAGCACAGAACTTTGGTAACCATAGGAACCAGACACAAGGAGCGAAGAAAGCCCTCCCCCCCCCCACCCCCCGGTGCTACTTCTCTTTGAGTATAGTCAAATCTGACCACAAACACTGGCACACACAAACGTCTTTTTTTTTTCATAATACTTGTTGGATTTTAACTCTTACTCTACTAGTGCGCGAAAACATATTGTGCTAATCTGTGTGACCAATTCAAAATTTGTATTCTCAACAGTGCAAGGTGTAATCATAACCTCCAAGCAGAAACTCACCCAGGGATGCTGGATGAAGCTGTTCTTCCTGACCTCTGAGAAGGGAGTACATGACTACTAACAGTCTGATCATATCAGTCCCTGCATCATGGTGTCTGTTCAGGGTCATGTCTGTATCTTTCAGACAGTGAGGACAGAAGACAAGACATCGCAGAGCTTATTTTATTTTCAGTTAAATTAATAATAGCAGCTCATTAATCACACTCGTGGCCATAGTGGTAGGATTTTTGGCTTTGATAAGAACACCCACGCCAGGATGGAGATGCTAATTAGCTTCAGGTCTTCTGTGAAATGAAAAATAAGTAGATCCCATCAGCACACTGATGGTGAGCGGCGTCCTCTTGTATCCCAGTTTTAGCAATGAAAGAGGCCTGGAGTGTGATGGTTTTCAACACGGGTTGCCATGTCAATTTGTACATGACAGGACTGTTTATGTACATCTCAGAAGCCAAAACAAAGAAAACAACAATGGCGAAGGATTTCCCAACAGACAGAGAGATGAAGGTGTGACATTAACTAGGTCATTTCCTTCGTGACATGTGCTGCCGAGTGTCTCATCTGCCATGGCAACTTCAAACACCTGTCTTCTGGGAAGTATTTTTTCTCACAGGGGACAGCTCCTCCCACAAACCCACCCATCCTTCCTCCCCCAAAGGAGATCATTCCCTCCATTATTTGCGAGCTTTATCTCAGTGCACTGAGAGATGATAGGTATTGCATATTCAGCCATGTGTCTATGTTGATTTAAAGGGCAGCTGCAGATATGTCATTGTTTCAAGGTTAACGGGAGTGTATTGGCCCTCCTAATTAATGAACACCTCAAATGATGCTGTGTGAGATTTGCGTTGCCCAATGAGCTTTGACATCATACAAACCCACATAAAAAAAACATTATAAAAGACACACACAAACAATTTAATTCATTGTAAACATGAAGAAAATCTAGTCTACCCCTGTGACGTCCTCTAATGCCATAAAAAGTGCCGGTGTTTATATAGGTTAGTTGAGTAACTGTATTGTGTATCCTTGACTTGTTGAAAATGTATAGTCAGAGTAAGGAAGCTATGATGTATTTGACGCTCCAGATACTGGGCCACCCACTCTTACAACCTTGTACCGTTTGCTCTTAATAACTGCATCGGCGCCAACAATAAAATAGAAGTGCAATACAAACTGAATTCTGAATGGCCGAGTAAACACTGCGTTTCTGCAAACAAAGCATTAGTGTTGGCATTCAAATTCCACATAATATATATATGTATAATATAATATATAGTATGTAAGTGCTTGTAGGCATATTCCTCCACACATTTAAAACGTTTTTATCATTCACTTTTACAGCGATTGTGGCGACGTTTGTATGATGTCAGTAATCATTTGTATTGTGTTAACAAGACATAGAAGCTGGACATGTATTGGACAGATTTTCAGATTATGCATCATGAAGCTTTTTTTTTTGTCTTTGTTTGAAATATCTTTTGTTTCATTTTAGTTTTCACTGGGTCAAAAGTACATCTCAAAATCATTACTTGTTATTAGTCCGTTTTTAACAGTCACATCTAATGCTTTTAATGTTTTTAAATTACTAGTTGAGCATGCGATCGCATTTTCAGAACTCATCACATGAAATCAAAATTTAAAAGTTGGCTCCACATTTTAGCCAAATGTGCCATTATGTTTCTGTGGATTATGCTGTGTTTATGGTCTTTGTATTTGAAAATGAGCCCGCAGTACAAAGGAACACTGAACATCATTGGTCTTTTTTTTCTTCTATTCCTTTAGACTTCCACTGCTACTGTGAACATAGTTGTCACTGATGTCAACGATAACGACCCAGCGTTCAACCTCACTATACCCGCAAATTTTACTGTCCAAGAAGAAGGAGCCAATTTGTTTATAGGACAAGTCAGGGTAAGTGTGGTGTTTTATAAGACAGGTGGTCTTGTTGTTATTTTGAAATGAATAAGCTGCTGTTTCACCAACATCCAAGTATCCCTTTTTATAACCACATTGGATCACATTTGTTCTTTCCCCTTTTGTATATCCACAAATTGCACTGACCACTGAGTCACAAATGTATCTCAGTTCTCCTTGTTGTTGCCCATTAAAAATATGATTTTATTATTTCCAACATGGTCAATGTTGGACAGATTTGTCACCCATAGCTGTGTCCCTGTTGATTGTTTTGGTTCAGCACCGCGGACAAGCCAGCCTTTTCTAATTATGGTTGTAGATTAATTGGCCTGATGTTTGTCAGTGGATTAATCATGCAGTGATGACAGGAGACATCCTCTGTGTGTTTGCACATGCAGTACATGCTTACGGTGGCAGACGAGGCAATACAATCCAGGGGTTTTGGTTTTAATTGCATCCTTTACTGCCTTTATGTGATCTTCTCCTACAGATTCACTCCCTGATCTCAAATATGATAGCACCCCCAGATCTCCACATTTCCTCCCAACTTGTTCTTTTGTAACAGAGTCACATTTGAATACAGTGAACCAGGAGAAAATTTGGGGGGGTGTTTGGGCAATATTACAAAATCCAACTGTATCTTCTGTATTAAAAAAAGAGTTTGGTCTGAGTTTGGATGTTGTCTCAGCCACTGCTCTGTAACGCAGGTTCACAATATCAGAAAAATAAAATGGAAAAATCATTGTCCACAGTGAAAAAATGTGGAAATAAGTTTGATAATTAATGGATGTAATTAGTTAGTTAGTTACCCAATCTAATGACCACATGCTGTAATATAATTTGGTTTGTAAGTTTATGACACTATCCGTATACATATGTAGGTGCTGATAACTCCAAAACAACTTGATCTTAATTTTAGGTGGATACACAAGTCTCTGTGGCTTTAAACTTTTAGCAATCTTTTTGTAAATACCAATTACATTTTGATGAGAGCCTTCGTTTCTGTGTGATTTTATTTCCTTGTCATGTCCTCGTAATTGCTTATGCAAACGTATCAAGGGTGAACGGGCTCTCTGATATCAGTCGTAGTTGTCACCTTTCAGGATATATGCTTTCGACATAAGGCATCCCATTACATTTTTCAAGGGGTAAAAAAATGGATACCGGAAAATGTTGCTGAAAAGTTTATGAAGTGTGAAATAAGACAGAAGGACATGAAGGAAGCTTTGTGTTTGCATGAGGTAAAGCTACCTCAAAGTGTTTCCTCACAAAGCCAGTAGTTGGATTGGGACTTAGCTCCCTTCACCCTCTTTCTCTCTCTCTCTGTCTGTCTGTCTGTCTGTCTGTCTGTCTGTCTGTCTTGCCTCATGAGGTTTTCTCTGCTGGCAACTTGCTAACTTGAGCTGAGGCCGTATTTGTGTCCGAAGGAAAAGTGCTTTAAAGTACTTAGCTCAACATGTACACATGCACATAGAGAGGCTACAGCTTAGCCAGTTGTAGATGATCAAAAAGGGATGGAGGGTTTTTTCCTCGATGCAACACTATTTCATAAAATCTCAGAAAATAAGCAAAATTTCACTTCTTACATATTGTAGACACACATTAGTGAATATAATGATCCTCTAATAGATTAGATTATGTGACAGTACCATGAATTGAACATGTCCTTTTCACCTTTTTGTCACATTAGAGGTTTTGCTTGTAGTTGACTGTAGGTACCCTTATTTTGTCTGACTTGAGCTCCATTTAAGCAAAATCCAGCAAGACTATTTTATTTTATAAATCACTTGATGGCTTATGTCACAAATACAATTCAGATAATGTTTGAAGAATATACATTTAATTGATCCCTTAGATCTTTAGTTAGCTGTCATCTAGTAGAGCCTAGAAACAAATGTGGTGAAGCTGTATTTAACTTCTATACTGCACTCAAAATGTCTTTGAGTGAGAGCTTTGTGTGCAAGTGCATTTCTGTTAGTTTTATTGAACCAATGTTGTCCCCATCCAAACCTTAGCCTATAGCTCACTTTTACATGACACATTAAGTCAGTGAAAGAGTGGATGAGATGCAGACTACTTGAATTAAGCAGCTATTTGTGTATTCTCAATAATTTCACATTTAAATGCAATGCGTTACTGTAAAATAGTTAATTTGTTCTTGTAGTGCCTTGAATTTACCTGCAAAGAGGGAGTAATAATGCAGCCAACCACAAGGCTTCAGGCAATTGCCAGCGGTGAAGATGACTGCAGTGCAAATGCATAATGCTATTAAGTAGCTTAATGCTAGCCCTAAAACGCTTTGGATTATCGTTACAGTAATTGGAACTGGTTCCCACCTGTTCTTATTTTACACACACTCACATAGAGACGGCAGATGATTTACTAGGTTATCACAAGTGACAGCATTGCTGCTTGTGCTAATAGAGTTGTTTGTTCTGTGACTGACAAATCCTACACCATACAAGCCCATTCTGTTTGCTCACAGCATGGAGCCACAATCTGAGCATACAGATGACCGGAGGACAAATCAATTAGCATTCATGTCAGACACATTATGTAAGCATCATATAGAATTGTTGGTAATTGGAGAGGCTGTTGAACATAATGCCATTTATGTTTTGCCAAGCAGATTCCTTGATAAAGTGAGTTTGATGGTTTTATTATGCTCCTAACTGAAGACATTTGCAAGCATTGCTATGCTGCATTTCACTTGGTTAACACACATACAGTTATCACACTTTTTTGTTTGGATTTGAGAGGATTACATCAGTGCTTAATTGAAAGTAGTGTTCCCAGAGTGTCGCAAGACATCATTCTGCTGACAGTATAAGTATATAAATTCAGTTTTAATTTTAAGTTTCAGCAGAGCAAGATAAATATACTCTTTTTGTAAGTGCAAAAAGAAAAAACACTAGACTCAGGTTGACAGCACACAAAGTAGACACATTTCTCAGGTACTCCACATTGGAGGGCTGCATGGATCTGCAGCCACCTGCTCATGCTGCTTTTTGTGCTGCAGGCGTCTGCAGCTGCAGGGTGTTGCAGCACGCCTACAATAGATGACCTGAACCTGCCCACCAGGTCACAATCCAAAGTCTCTGCCAGTTACCATCACTACATGAGTCTTGCTTGAAAAACTCTGTGAAAAATACCCATACATGCTGGTAGAGTGTAAAGAAGAGCTATTATTTAGACACTAGTGCCAAACAGTCAAGAAATTGCCAAATCATTTGGTGCAAATAGTATGGGCCAACTATGGCACACACACCAGAGGCTTTACAGTCTCCACCAAGGCCAGCCATTACAACCCATGTTTGTCATGTGTGCCAACATCAGCTGCAGGTCTTGTGGGACCTATGGACTGGCCTGCCATGCCCAGAGCTAATACATATAGTACTTTGTCCATTGAAGGCTACAGAACTATGTAGATTTGTTGTTTGATTTGATTGGCTGTGGATGGTTTGTTATGTAATCACTGCAGAGAAGTAGTGATCCGTATGCACATATTGACATGATGTGCTTTAGTCTGTTTCGCAAAGGCTTAATACCGAGGTCCAATTTTTAGCCTTGGCTTTGAATATTTGTCAGGCACTTCAGGTAAAACAAATTGGTGCCAGCTTATAGTCCCTCGTCCCTCTTCCACTGTTCCTAACAGTTTTTTTTTTCCTCCCCTCTTTGTGCTGCCTTGTCCTTACTTGCACTGAGGTCGAGAAATTATTGCCAAACAGACAGATGAAATGTGGCTTGATCTCCCTCTGTGTTTTATTTTTCTCTCCCCCTTCCTCTCGCTGTCTCTCTCAATAACAAATAATAATTACCACCACACAGGACACTGTTGAACATACACACACACACACACACACACGTACGTATGTACGGTACACAAGCACAAAAATGACCTGTCATATCCACGCGGGAATTAAAATTCCTAAAGCAGCTGACTTATTTTAGCCCTGCAGGATCATCACAGAGTAGTACCATGTGCCTTTCCAAAGCTCTTCAATTCTCTGTCCCAGTCTTTTTTTCAGCTTTTATTTTACTCTTTTTAGGTAAAGAATGGCGTGTTTGCTTTTAAAGTTAAATTTAGCATTCAAGGATTTCCTTTTGATGGAATGCAGATATTGCATGAAAATGCATTCTGGACTTTCGAACTAATGACTATGAGACAAAAAGACTGTAATCTCAATATGAAGAACAGAAAATGAGACTTTAATGTATGAGAGTTGCTGCGGCACTGTAGCTTTCATGGCTTTGTACCTGAAGCCTCTGTAAACATCTAAGGCGTTAAGATAAAGCCAGGCTCAAATAGATCATGTAAGGGATCATATTAAACTCTCAACAGCTGCTGTTTGCCTAAAAGGAAGTACCTCTGCATTCCATATTCTGTGAAGTGGTGAATATTTATCTCTCTCTGCTATTATTGATATATGTGTATAGATTATCAGAGGGTTCCACAGGTTGTCAGTTTACTTCAGCAGCATAAGGATAGAAACGGGGTTTATTCTTGACTTTTTATTGACATTTCACTTAGCGAGCCCACTAACTCACATTCTTTTCAGCATACAAAGTTTCTCAGTCTCCTGTAAGATAATGGCCATTGCAGCATTAGCCAGCTATTATGCTTCTATTTGATTATCCAGGCTATATTTCACACTCTCTCCCTGTTCAGTCTGTGCTGGCAAACACAACTACGCAAACAAGGGCAGATATGCTGGTGCAATGATTTATGGTCACTGTAGTTCACTAACTTGCTTCGGGAGCTTACTTGGCAGTATTAAATGGATACTGTTTGAAGACTACATGAGCAAAAAGCTCAAGCGTCAGACATCAGATCACCCAAATTAAAGTCCAACAAAAGCCTGGGGGGGGGCATTTTTTCCTGTATTCCTACATTAAGTGAACACTGATACTTATATTTATATATGACTGATGATTTTCTATCTCCCCAGGCCACAGATCCAGATGCAGGGGCTAATGGCCAGGTGCGCTACCGGATCGTGAATCATCCTGACTTGTTTATAATCAGTGCTAATGGCAGCATCTACACAAGAGTGCCTCTTGACCGGGAGCTCAGGAGCCAATATGACCTGGTGGTTGAGGCCTCTGATGGGGCAGTGGATCCACGCCGGACCACATTGACCCTCTCAATCTGGGTCACGGATATCGATGACAATAGCCCAGTCTTCTCCCAGCAAACCTATGTGGTGAATGTACCTGAGAACAGTCCTGTGGGAACTTTTGTCCTTAAGCTTATAGTAAGTACTTATGTGCACCTGTTTTTGGCCAAAGTTGTTTTCTATCTCTCTCTCTTGCTTTCTATCTCTCTCTCTCTCCCCCTCCCTCCCCCTCTCCCCCTCCCCCAATCTTCCACCCTATATGTCTCCTGTCTCCCTTTATATAAGGCAGCACTGGTGCTTGAAACAACCATTTTAAGCATCTTTTAAATTCAAGTGTAGGCAATTTAGCATTTAGAAATGTCAGATGCTTCCAGACGAAAACATTTACACAGACAGAAACATACACTGCCTTATATACACGCTGTCATAACCGCAGTTTGGGCATTTTTAGACTCAAACAGAATAAGATTTAAAGTTAGATTCTTCAAGTCAAAACCATGCTTTATTAGAGGATTATTTTCCATTGATCCTGACAACCATTAGTATAATGCTCCATACATTTGAAAAAAACTTTTCAACTTGATGGAATCTGTCTTTTGGGTAGATTCAGTACTGTCAAACGTCAGTGCATGTGTTTGCACTGAAGTGAAGTATAGGGAAACCCTGTGCATGCAGAGCAAACACTGAGCAGGGGGGCGAGTAATTGCTGGCATATTGTGAGTGACATTCCCCAGAGATGAATAAAGCAAGAGGGTAGGTTGAGAAGCAGGGGGGTGAGGGGAGCTAGTGACAGTGGCACTGTGACACTGTTAATCTCCTAGACATCGTCAGCTCAACTCTAAACGGACGGGGGTGGCTGGCAAGACACCTAAACAGCAAAAGGGAGATAGACTCTGAGAAAGGAAGTAACTGAGTTGGATAGCTTGAAGCAATACTGCTTATACCTTAACGTATTTCATCTATTTTTGTGTATCAGTAAATATTGTGTTTGCGTGTGCGTGTTGGTGTGTGGATGGCACAATAGCATGTGTGTCAGCATCCATTTATTGTAATATCTAATCATCGCCTACTGTGGTAGCCTTTGAAAATTATATGTACTTTGTCAGGATTTTATGCAGTGGGGCCCAACTAAAGCTTTCTTAGCAGTTTAATTTAATCAGAACCTATTAATGATTGATGTAAGGAACCCCTGCAGCATAAAAACACATAATTAAAATAGAAACATTAATATTCATTGTCCACAGCCACAGTGCTTAGATGTCTATGTAAGGCACCAATGATGAAAATATGTGCACCCCACTTTTCCTCATGTCTAACACACGTCCTCTGTTATCTTTAATGTACTGTAATTGTTTTTCCAACTCATCCCTCTCCTCTTCCTTCTCCCAGGCGGTGGACTCAGACCTCTTCTCTAATGTCACGTATCGGATCAAGACTGAATCTGCCAGGCAGCTGTTCTCTTTGAACCCTATCACAGGAGAGTTAGCTGTGCTACAGACCCTGGACTTTGAGGGCCTGGCAGCTATGGGCATGGGGGCCTCTTACACTTTCCAGGTGGAAGCTGTCGACCAAGGAGGGATCATGCCCCCAGGGCAAGCCACTGTCACGGTCCGCATCACGGTAAGAGCCCCTGGATAGTCCCTCCACCACAACCTCTGTGGTCTATTCTCCTTCCATCTATCCTCATTGTCCCTCAGGAGCTGAAAAGCTGAACGCATCTTCTTTGTAAAAACACGTTTTGGCCTCCCAACCTGCTTGTCCTTGTTGCATCACCAGGACAAAGACAATGTGAGGGATTGTAGTTTCTGCCTTGCACACTGTTATTCTAGATCTGAATGACTCAGCTTGGTGACATCCATTCTGTCAGGTTTTTAAAGAGCTTATATTCCCTTTACAACCTTTCAAGAGATTAACAGCTGAATCCCAATGAAAGGAATGGACGCCTTGTGTTGTAATAATATTCATGCGTGTGTGTGTTAATGGGTGGATGTCTTTGCTCTGTGAGTAATTCTGTGCTTCAAAATGTGTGGATCTCTGTGGATGAATTCAGTCCACCCCTAGCAACTGTCTCACAGTCTGCAGAATTAAGATCTCTATATTACACTGAATGGGAGGAAGTTCCTAAGCTTATTCAAGCAGGCTCGCCTCATGGTCTGCCAACCTGTAGAGTGAGTTTGTCCTCCGATAAGGACGAGCTTTGTTGCAGTGTTCGTGCTGTCACCTAGGAACTGTGTTTGATATGATAAGGCATCGCACAGCCACTGATATCAAACCAATGTATGCTATTTGAAATGGCAGACATGAATTAGAATGAGCCTAATGGATTCACGCAGGCTTCTCGGGGACTAGAGATGGAGCTGATTCCACTGATTCCACTTCCTTCCTCATATAACACCTCCAGAGGGTTATTTGAAGTTGCTGGTGTTTGATTTCCCCTTGTATTATTTTGTTGTTGTCTATTTCGTCGGATGCCTCGCAGTGATGGATCGAGTGTCCTGCGTGTCATGTTCTTCCGAATGATTCTCCCAAACTTTTTCTTCTATTCTTGTACTGCAGAAATGTAAGACAGAAACCCAGTATTTGTCTGTGGGCATGCGTGTGTTTGTGTCTGCATGGGTGGAGAGAACAGTACTGTATGTGTGTGTAGCACATGCATGTTTCATGTGTGTGGTGTGCACTAACGTGTGTCTGTGTGAGCACCTTGTGAACACTTGCAGCGCAAGGATCAGGCTTTGTTGTTCAAAGTAAGAGCTGGATCATAGATTTTCTGCTAGGAAACACTAAACCTGTGTATAGATCAAAGTGAGGCTGCCCTCCACTGAGTTTATAGAAGACATACTGTTGCCCATGGCTCAGTCAAAACAGTGGAAAGTAAAGAGAAAAGTCAAGAGAAAGGAAGATCAGGCTCCAGCAGTTATACTACAAAAGTAAGCTATTCCTGTGGGATATGTGAATGGCTTACTTACATTTTCATTCTCGCAACAAGGGTTGCACAGTTAAAAAAATGTTATGTCTTTGCATGCCAAAAAATGCAAAGACAGGAATTATTTACAGGAAGATGGTTCAAATCAGTGGTGATGTTAAGGTCCCAAATGTGTTCTGAGAAACGCTATATCACTGAATTCCAACAAATCTGTTTCATTGCCTGAAGGGAGATTCATGTAGAGAACATGTGTGTGTGGTTGTAAAGGCCAGCATTAGGATTTATATTTTATATATCATATATATTTGTTAACCTGTCAGTCCTCTCATTCAATTTGACAATGCCTTTATGTGTTTTCATGTCAGCATGGTTATTGTTTGGTTCAAAAAATGGGACATACTTTTAGCCAACCATCAGTTTTCCAAAAGGTACAGGTTGAAAAATCACACTTAAAAACATGTTGAATTGGTTAAATTTAATTGGTTATGTGTTCCAGATTTCCAGTGGCTAATTTTAATGTTAAAAGCGCAGCAATTTTTGTATATGCATATGTTCATATATGAACACATTCAGCTAAGATGTACAGTTCCTAAAGTGCATGGAAAACAGCACAGTGAATTACTGCAGTGGGAAAATTTGCCTGAATCCACAATAACTTGCTGTTATCAAAAAAAGCAGCAGCTGCAAAATCTGCACTGCTACAATATTAGCAGACAGCATCAGAAAAAGTAGCAGGAGAATACATTCATAAATGAATTTGACCCTTTTAATGTCAAATCTTATCTGTCATCAGAGGGATATCTGTCCTGTACATTTTCTACAACATGTTAATCTGCCAGAGTGTAACTGAACATTTTGTACTGACCCAATAATGTTTTACACTATCATATATAACTGCACTGTTTAGGTGAAAGCCAGACACGTCTACAAATATCATCAATTCAAACCTACATTTCTGGAATCTTTCTGTTTTTAGGACATGAATGACTTCTCCCCCATCTTTAGCCAAGGCCTGTATAAGGGCCTGGTGGCACCCAATGCAGAGAAAAGAACAGTCATCACAACTGTTTTTGCAGAGGACCAAGACCCTCCTGTGAGTATATAAAAAAAAATTATCTTTCACACTAGAAATTCAATGTGTACAACATAGGTGGTTCAATTTCAAAGCACATGAAGCATATTGACTCCATCTGTGTCTGTAATAAAGGCAGCAGAGATTTTTACCTCCTCGCTACCTGTTGCTCTCACATCAACCAATGTCAGCCAAAGAATTTGTCACGATGCATTTCAAAGTAGTTTTTTTAAGACTTTGGTGCTCTCATTAGAGCTCTAGTGCAGCGTGTATTTATTATAAGGGGGTCTTTCATCTTCATTTGTGTGAGTCATCTACCAGTTGCCTCACACTTCTTTACCTCGATGTATCAGCAGGTGTTCTTCTGGGAAGAATTTACCCATTTTTACATTTACATTATGCAGAAGAGAAACTGGAAATTGTGACACACTGCTGTGACTAGAAATTGTATGACTAAGAGAAGGCAACACGGCAGCAATGAAAAACATGTTTTCTTTCGGTGGGGTAGGT
Organism: Nannoperca australis; assembly: GCA_036023655.1. Taxonomy (NCBI): domain Eukaryota; kingdom Metazoa; phylum Chordata; class Actinopteri; order Centrarchiformes; family Percichthyidae; genus Nannoperca; species Nannoperca australis. The sequence continues at coordinate 14,715 of JAVQJD010078585.1, forward strand.
ATGCATCACATGAGATTTTTAGTACCTTGCTTTAAGTCTGTCAGTAGCTTAACATGTAGGAAGTCTTGATAATGTTTGGTTCCACGTTATTTACCTCAGCTTAACTTCTTTTATTTGCAGTGCCACCCACCTTATTATTTTATTGCACTGTGACTCAGCACCAGTCTTCTTCCTCACATCCTCTCTTTTTCTTTGGTTGTGCTAAAGAATTCATTTTCTTCTTTATAGAGACTTCAACCAAACCAGCTTTTTCTCTTATAACATACTGAGCCTTTTTTTTTTTATTTCCCTCTAAAAAAAATGGCATAGGACTCTCCCACTGACCTCCCTGCCTTGCCCTAATACCTTTTAGCTCTGTGCATTTCTCAATAAAGTCCTGTGTGGCTGGACTTGATGCGTGTTATTAGTGGCCCTCCTGCTGGTGGGATCTCACCAGGGCTGGGCGAGCTTGTGTACTCTCTGCAGCACATAAACGCTGAGGGATAGGGATGCCTGTCAGTCCCAGCCTTGGGTGGTAAAACATCTTCAGAGCACCACAATGACTGCTGTACATCTAACTTTCCTCTCCCTCCTCCTGCTCCCCCCCCCCCCCAACACACACACACACACACACACTGTCTATACAGCTCTAAAACCATTATTTTTAATGTGAAGTTGTGCTTTTTCCCTTATACA
>JAVQJD010078587.1:0-18369 GCA_036023655.1 Nannoperca australis
CTCAGCTGACTGCAAGTGAAAGTACCTCCAGAGCGAACAGAAACACCAAAAACCTCTCCGCCAGCACATTTGTGGAGGCCACGACACCAACAAGTTAACACCAAACAAAAAACCCATAAGTACAGAGTTAAATAACAAAAAGATTTAAAAGAGCAAGTAAGACAAGCGGAGCAACCGTATCGGGCAGCACGCACTTATAAGCGCATGCTTATAAGTGCGCCCCAAAAATACATAATAGTTCTCTTTTCGTCGCCTCTAGTGAGGAGACAGAAACCATAATGGAAGTAAATTAAACTTAAAGAAGTATAAAACACTTTCAACAGAGACTTGTTAACATTAAAACTTCTGAACCTCCTTAACAAAAACAATCTCTGGTTTGTCTTTTTAATATATTAAATCAATGTTGGCATGAAAGGTCTCATCCAGGATGGTTGGAACTATTTGTACTGCTGGACTGCAGCCACACGCGCCCCTTTAATGATGATGGGAGCAAGAGAAGACATGTTGAGTTGTAGGAAAGACTGCTCACACCAACTGACAAATTCCCCTTCAACTGGGCGGCGACTCTGTTCCTCATTGTGCAGATGGCTGACTATTACTGTCTCCTCTGCAAACTTAAGAACAGACCTGTCTTTTTAATAACTTAGACAGTCGTTTATGAACATTGACTCGACATTCACTATTGACAAAGTAAATTAACCAACAAACTATTTTAAAATCCATGTTTAAATATGGCAGCAGTCTATGTGCAATGACATGGGCCTGAATACAATTAATCAATAAGAGAAATCTTATTTTAATTTTTTTGTCCCCTTCCAGATGCCTCAAAACCAGATCTAACAGGGTTGTTATATCATCTTAGACCCACAAAGTCTGGGTACTTTCTGCTGTTCCAGGACTTTTTCTCTCCTTGATAAGAATGAAAGATTGACACACTTGGGTTCATCAGTCTCACAGCCCTGTGTCGGCACGTAGAGAGTTCATGATTAAAACTGTGTGGATCAAATCTTAGATAAAACTTACTGAACGCCTCTGCTGATTCACTGTCAGACATCAGAACACTTCAACTACAGACCCAGGCTGCACATAACTTCAGTTTTTATCTTCCTCTTAACAAACTTCTGGACGTCTATTTTTGAGCGCTCCTCCCTAGTTTCTTCTTACTCAATACTTGTTTAAGAGGTTTACTCATCCAAGGCTCATATATTAGTAAAGACTATATGTATGTCATGTAACATGGAACTGTGTCAGTGAGTCCGTCTAAGTCTCGACAGGATTCATAAATGGTGTCTGATTTTGCACATTGAAAACAGTTCCTGAATAGAGTCCTCAGACCACTTCCTCTCGTCAGTGTCGGCTGGCAGACCTGATCATACTGCTGTTCATTTAGCACTGAAGTGCCTAGAGTGGCAATAAGAGTTGTAGCCATCCCTGATGGTCCTATAACAAAGGTCCAGCACCTCACCATGTGTCGTAGGGCAGGTAATAAAAAGGAAAAAAGACTAAAAGAACTCATCCTTGGAGAAGCGATTAAACTCCATTAAAGGCTAAGGTTAGATGGGGATATGCTCTGCAAATACTGCATCACTCTAATGTTGGCTGATGTTGCATTGCCCATGTTTGCTTTACAGTGGATATAAACAGCTGTGAGAGATAGTTGTGGAAATTCTCTTTGCAGATAAACAGTCAATAAGTCAGGGCTGCACACTGCTTCATGAAAAACACAGTCTCACACGATTCGGTGCCCCCTCCCTGGACTTTACCACTCTTCTCAAGGGCTATCCAAAACCTTGCAGCCTCCATGATAGTATGGTGATGATGGATCAGACAACAAGACGAACAAATCCCCCTTCTCCAGACAGGGAGTATCAAACAAACAGACTTAAAAAACCACAGGAGCAGCGCTACAACAACAGTCTTGTATTGAAAGGGAGAAGAGGGACATTAAATCAAGAGAGAGCCCCAATAATAGAGAACATTTTTGTTATGACTATATAGCTTCTCAGTCTAAAAGAGACTAATTAAACTAGTATTCCCCTTAGACTGAAGCTAAAGATGTTTAAAAAATGCTCAGGGAGCCTTTTGAAATGGACAGAGATGAGCTAAAAAAAATATACTGAAGAAGATGAAGGGCTAATTGAAGAGGGACAGGAAGAGATCTAATGATTGGGTGGGAGAGATGTAGAGATAAAACAATATCAAGCGGTGAAATGGGGAAAGAGAAATGTTGTTGTGGTCTGGGAGAGAAGTGATAGGTGGCAGAGGAGGAGGACAGAGAGACAAAGAGGAAGAGGCAGCTTTGAGATATGATCTTAGCAGAGGTATTGGTGGAGTGTGCGCAGGTGTGTTTTCCACCACGCATTTTCAGTTGAGAGCTGTTGCCTTTTCTGCTAAAGAACACACACACAGAAATGTTCACACACTTTTCACCTTTTATTAGCCAAGCCAAAAGCAGAGGTTTGGGAGTAATTGGCTACCGTTTCAGCCTCCTAATGGCTATAGGAGAGCAGATGAACTAGCAAAAGTTGTTTTCTTTTGTGCTTTCACATGAATTCTTTTATCCTTTTGTTAGCTACTTTATTATTTCAACCAACTGCTCTTTTGTGGTGCTTTCCTGTTCCTGCTTAATATGTTTTTTTGCTTTTCTTAGAAGACATATACCAGCTCTGTCAAATTATTCCAGGCCAGTGTCTTTTGATTTGATTCAGTGGAGACAGTGCAGCTATATCTCCCTACAAGCAGGGATTTGGACAATCATGTTGCTTAAGCTTGATATCTGATTTGTCAGTTGTGGAAAGTAAATACTTGTACATTTCTTTAGTTTTCATTCAATATTTCACAAAAAAATTCAAATATTAGAGAAACGTCCAAAAGATTCATATAAATGTGTGTTGCAGACCTTTGTTCTTTTCTTCTTTCCTCTCCCATCTATCATCTCACGACCCTTCAGATTTACTTTGTGACCCTTTGGAGCAACCCGACCCCTAGGTTGGAAACCACTGAACTAAACTACTGAACTGTATATGATAGTTAAAACTAACTACTCTGACCACAACATGCACATTGATTTATTGGCATTAATAAGCTAATAATGTCAAATGTAATTAAATATAATTTGCAGATGAGTACTTTTGATTCCCTCTATTGCATGGTATTGCCATATGGCAACAATTACTTTATCTCTACTTTATCTCAACTTTACTAAAAGACAGAAATATAAATATAAAATCCCAATGTTTTACTGTTTAATCTTGAAAAGGTATCTTTTACTTTGATAGTTCAACTATTTGATCATATCACATGACCAGAAAATCCTGTTTGCGCTTCGTTTTCCATGGACACATGGCAATAAGAGGATTGTGGTCTGAGGACTCCCGGATTTGACCAATTGTTTGATGTTTAGACAAAATACCTTCAAATAAAAATTTTAAATACTATCTGGGATAATTTTACTTTTAATTTTAACCATTAAAACATGTTTGGATGTAATACGGTTTTTGTAAAATGGTAAAATTAATTATGCGAATATGGAAGTGATCTGTGTGCATTCAACCTATTGGAGTGTATTGACTTACATTGCACTAGGCTACTCTCAGACTATGTTTACACCTTTTTAGACCTTTTAAAAGGGGAAAAAACAGATTTTTATTTTTATTTTGTAATTTTAGAAATGTTGTAGCTGTAATTTATTATCTGGATTATAAATTACACCACTGGGAATCATACTTTGAAGAGAAAGAATTGCAATATCCTGAATTGCAATATCCCAACCAAATGCCATTGCCAAATGATATGTTTTTGTTTGTGAGATCTCACTTTTGGGTACATTTCTAGTGATTAAGCCCATACAGTTAACAACAATGTTTTCTTAGAAGTTACTATATTGTAGATGAGATGTAAATACAGGCACAAATGCACTGTGACATATATATAGTCCAGGTTGTCCATACATTTCAAATAACTATTTTTAATATTAATTTAACTTTGTAAATATTGGGTTATATATTTTAGTTTAAGTTGTATTTGCTTAGTCTTCTTTTTAATAAAATTCAGATTTTAGAGAAAATTCAGATTTTATGGTACTTTCCACAATTGCGCATTGTTGCCATATGGCAACAGTTTACCAACTACCCTCCTTTAAATAAATAAAAACTTTTTTCAAATATTTTTATTATTTAAGCAGTTTGACGTATTTTACAATGAAAACACATTAAAGTAAAGTATTCAAGTATTAATTCATGCAATAGAGGGTTAAATACATTTTGATTAGAATACTTCTGTATAATGCAATTTTAAATAAATGACTTGTAATGCAGTACAATATTGTGATATTGGTACTTTAACTTAAATAAAAGATCTGAGTGCATCTTCCACCTCTGTCAAACAACTGCAGTCCATTCATAAAAGATGGAGAAACATTCTGTCCATGCTCAAGCATCACATTCGGATTGATTGGTGACTTTTTGGGTTTAAACAGGCGCTGTGTTTTGCTCCGATCGGTCGACCTCCAGCTGAGCAGCTGCTCTCTCAGCCTTATCGCGGGCTTTATCAGACTGGATGTCTGACAGGCAGGAGACGCCCCTCACGGCAGGATCAGGGCAGATTATGGGGTCGAGCAGCGTGCATGGGAAACACTGATCTCATGTGAACCCATGCAGCCAACATCCCACTCATCTTTCTCCCTGACATATGAAGACATAGCGAGACATCCCATAAAGCATGAAAACATGGTTCTTCCTTTCAGAGTAGCGCTTAAAGTCTGATCTGAAGCTGTAACATGCAACAATTTCAAAAACGTCTAAGGCTACAAAAAGTATTCACAGCTAAACAACAAAACAGTAAATGTACTAAATGACTGTTGATGTTTTTGATCTGCCACCCATATCGTTAAAGTTTAGGCAAATAAAACTACTTAGGGCTGCTTAGCCATTAAGGTTAGGGAAAGATCGTGTTCATGGTTCAATTATGAGCAATTTGGCCCTAAATGAACACAAAGTTGTCTGCCAAGGTTTGAGGAGTTTTGACTACTTCATAGGAGAGTTGTTGATATTTTTGTATTTCTGTTTTTGTTGTTGCTTTTCTCACTGGTTTGAAGTGGGCGGGGCTCATTTGGAACAAGGTGATGTCACATATTTCTGCGCATCAATAATTTTATAAACATTTGAATCAACATGTGGTGACCATTATGGGGTTGCTTTGCTTGCCAGCATAATCAGTCAAATCAGGTTAAACCACACACAAGCAGTTTAAGTGTTAAACTCTTAATAATTAACGGAAAATGTTTTGTTTGCTTTATTTGTTGCTTTTTTTCCATTTGACTGTTGCTCGAAGATGGTATGTGAACTATAGTCTCTGCTGTCAAAGTCACACTTGCACCAGTATGACATCATGAAGCTTCAACCAGTGGCATATTTCACACAACTAAAAGTGTAAACTTTGGTCACTCTTTGCATTCAAATTGCTGTCTAGTTTGGTGAGGACAGTGTCTTGTATTGAATACCTGATAGCACTTACCATTACAATCATATAATGGTTTATGGGAAAGTGGCTGCTCAGTTTTAAAGACAAAATGTAACATAACTCTCAAATGATGAACACAACCATTTCCTCCCCATTACTGTGTTATACCACCAGACCACAGGGCCGTTTTACTCCGAGCTTTTATGTCCATCTCTTTGCTGTTCTCTTAATGATTATGCACTCTTTTCCCTATTAGGGTTGTCCTCTGAGAAAATCCCACTGGCCTTCTGCATCCATCATGCTGCCAGAAGATGTACAAACAGCAGGCTTCTGCAGGGGGAAGTTAACCCCACCCAAGACCTGGAGGCCGCACCGGCTCTACCAAGGTCTCTGGGCATCAGTCGCATTCAAAGGTTTTATTTGCCTTTCTGGAAGAACGAAAGTGCTCCAAGATGCTGAGCCTCTGTGTTTCTATCCCATGATCCACTACTGACCTGTGTTCACACGCCAAGACAATAACCTTAATTCAAAATTACTGTCAGGCTATTTTCTGCTAACGTATTCCATACAAGTATTCTCCTTCTCTGCACTGCAAATCACCTGCCTCATTGAAACACATCTTGACTACAACATCTATCATTTGTTGGGTGCCTCAGGGTTATATACAGTTATGAGTGTGTGTGTGTGTGTGTGTGTATGAGCCCAAGTGACTGAGAGAGTAGTGCTCCAGTACACATTTATCTTCTTATGTAACAACTAGACTAGCATTAGCACACGCAGGCTAAACACTGCCTCCACCCAACAAAAACATCAGCAGCAGGACCCGGGCAAACTGAGCTGAGCGGGTTTCCTTAGGACACAATCCACATAAAAACAATTAGCCGTGCCTCCACCGTGCACCACATTCCCATTAACCCGGGGTCAGACCCAGTGACAGCCCCGTAATCGGACCTCTCATCATTCTTTTTATTATCAGACGCCCTAAGTGACAACTGCAGAAACACCACAGTGCCTTTTCGACTCTTTAGTTGCCACTTGTGTGACTCCTTTGAATATTCCTGAGTGACTTTTTGCACAAGATTTCACTTCTCTGTGCCGAATGCCAAGTCTGACAGCAACCAATCAAATCTGAGAGGATTGTACTGAAGACGTGCAACAGCTGAGTGGCATTTAAGAAAGAAAACGTAGAGGCACATGTATGATATCAGTGTAGCACGGCAGGGTTGAATCGGCCATAAACAAGGTTGTTTTCTCAAGGAAAAGCAGAGCAGAGGTCTTAACATCTAAGTGACAAATTATCATTTAAGGTGGCATGTTATGAACCCTGATGGTCACTGGACCCCTGCTTCTTATTTTATTGATTTTGTCCACAGCACTACTGTCAATCAGCAGATAAAAATGATAAATGACTTGTTTTACATGATACTACAATCTGCATTATAACCACACTGGTTGGTTAGTAAGTCTGCTATTACATAGCAGTGAGATAGTCCCCAACGGGAGACTGACTAACAGAGAATAGAACTTGGATTATTCAACTGATTTAAATTCTGGCTACAGTAATCCTGCCATTCTATAGGTTAAGAAATACAATATCAGTCTATAATGTTGCTATATGAGAAAACACTGTTAGGTGCTGTGGCATGGCCAGTGTGATTCATTACACACAGGGATATTACAGTTATGAAATAAGGCAGCAAATAAGAGGATGCACTTCACTCTTCTTGCTTCTGTCTCCCTGTCTGCCTCCTTCAGGGACCTGAGGCTTGAATGCGCTCACGGCTGTCAGACAGAGGACAGGTGGATGATCCAGAGCACCACCATGCGTATCCATCCTCGCCTCTTAACCCGAGTTAAGACCATTCATAAATATGGCAGGCCGATGCCGCTGTCATCCTATTGGTTGTACTAAAAGAGGTTTTCCGTCCCTTTATTTGAGTGATTAACTCTATTAAAGCACTCTGAAGATCAACCTGAGTTGAACTCACACACAAAAAACATGTGTCTTAATGCAAAAGAATGCATCAGATCACACGCGACGCTTTCCTCGGCGGGTTAGTGTCCCCGCACAGCCGAAACACGCACTGTAAACAAAAGCGTCTGTGTCGCTTTTCCAACCGCCGGATTCATTCTGCCTGCGATGGCATTACAGAAAACATTCATATTTCAGATACGCTAAACCTCTGCGACCTGAACGAACGTCGAGCCTCTTCCTTACCCGATGAAGCCGAGGTGGTGTCTGCGGAGGGGAGGAGGGCAGCCTATCCCTGCTCCGTTTCAGCGGGGCCGGTGTGCGGGACAGCCGGGTAGAGATGCGGGGATGCTCGGCTCGCTCTGGACGCCTTCCTCCGGTGCTCCTGGTGAATAGTGTTGCTGCTGGACGTATCGAGATCTCCGTCTGGCTACTACTGCACACTCACACACGTACACACACACATACACACATGCGCCGACTGGCTGGCTGAGTAACTGGCGAAAGTGGCCCTTGGCTACTGCAGCCGAGCCCTGCAAACCATGTCACCGTGCAAGCGAGAGGCAGCAGTGATGGTGCTGCGGTGTGGAGCTGGTGCTGGGGGCTGGCGGTTCCTCTCCTCCGGGGGCCGGGTTGGGACGGGGTAGCAGCGGAGGACAGTGTGTTTAAGTGGTGAACGCCGCTGGAGTGGATTTAAATGGGGGGATGGTTTCGTCGGGATTACGTGGTAGGGTTTAATTAGACAGCGCAGCGCCCATTGGCACCGACGTTGCGCACAGCCCTCCTCCTACTTTCCTCCCTCTCTCTCTCTCTCTCTCTCTCTCTCTCTCTCTCTCTCTCATCTCCATCTCTCTCCCAGTAAAACACATAGATGTGTGTCACAACATAGAACGATGGCGCACGATTCCGTGTGTATAAATAGTCACAGCCCTCACAAACAAGCATATACACTATACATTATAACAATCACGGAAAAGGTCCTATGTGGACCCAGCAGAGAAAAGACAGCTTTTTGGACAGGGTCGTATTTTTCATCTAGTGTCATCATTTTGGTCTTTAGGTCACTAGTGATCTTTGTGAAATATAGTGCGGGAACCATTTCATTATCTTCGTCATCTTCTGCCTGTTCGAAGTGGCAGAGAAGTGAGATAGCCTAATACAAAGGCTATTTGGTGAGGCATACAAAACAGTTTTTTTCGTTTAAATGTAATATAATCAAACCTAGTATCGAGCCAAGATTATGCTCAAATTAGGCCCACATTTTAATCGGATTTCCAAAAAATCTGCAAATGAATTTGTGGCAATGTGACAAACACAAGCCTGGGCTGTGAGGTGATTGTGGTATAGTGGCCACACTTGGTATTGCAACTTCCCTGCATTTGTTCCCCCTAGAAAATCATTAGAAACGGAGCAGTTAAACGGTGAGTACATTTTGGAGTTAAACACGTGTCAATGACTCTTTCAATTATAAGAATTGTATTAATTCAATCCAATATTTTAAAAAGTCTAGAATGAATTTGTCGCCTTCTTTGAACGCAGTATCCAGTTCTCAATTATACAGAAATGGGAAGACGTGATGGAAATGACACTGACGTTTCTGTTTGGTTCATGTATGTAACGTTATGTCACCTCATGGTTCCACACAGACATGATCTTCTCATCTCTTCAGTGGGGCCGAAGCTTCAGACCTTTAACTCACATGCTTCATGTACGTCATGATTTCTTTGGAGTCTCTTCTATTGCATTTTGTCACATTTAGTTTTTATCAATGCACCAACCCTCCCACCTCTGCCAAGCGTAAAGACAGTTGCGCAATATGTCGACTATTTTTGGAATTGATGGTGTTTTGTCATGCACAATTTGAAAATGCACAAAACAAATCCGCGGACATACACACAAACACACACCTCTGAAAAAGAGGTTTCAGATCTGAGTCAGACATCGGACATTCTGTGGATATTACCGTTGATGGGGCAAGCCGGGTACCAGACATCACACACACACACACACACACACACACACACACACACACACACACACACACACACACACACACACTCTTTCGCTTTACGGCTCACCATCTGAGCCAGACATCAGCCGTACTTTGTCACACCTCACAGAACTTGAGAGTTGTGGGAAGGTTTTTTTATTTACTCCAAAAAGGTTGGAGATGACTCACAGTCGGTGGTCTCTCCGGAGTACGTTTAGTTGCTCATTGAAGGGACGGCTGGCCTGCGTAACCAGCACTACACCAACATGGAGAATCAAAAACGACACCTTCCTAAAGGGAGCACGTAAGCGCTCGCTGCAGCACCAATTTCAGGTGACAATCTACGCCATGATAGATTGTAGACGACGTATGTGAAGCAGAGCGGCTTCAAGGATGGTCAGCTTCTTAATCAGCCACTGTAGCGTGTGATGATCATGTCTCATTAGCCTGTACTAATTTAGGAAACACGCATTCTGTTGACATGGCCAGTGTGCGCTCTCTGCTCACCACGTTCACTTCGGCTGTGTGACGAATTCTTCTTATAGTAGAGCTCCAGATTCGTATCAGTTTCTACTGTTTCACAGCGGGGTTAGACGCATTAAATGCAGAATGAGATGCGACTGGAGGACGGCAAGAAGGGGGTTGTAATTTTCATGCTGATGATGATCATGGAAGTGTGCCAACACAGCCTGGACGTCTTTGAGAGTTGTGTGTTCACGGCCTGATAGTGTGTGTGTGGATTAAGGTGGATGGGGAGCTTTTCCTCTTGTTGATACTCAGGAGGAGTTACTGCAAAGACCCAGCACTGTTTATGTTTGTCTGTTTTTTCTTCTAAACAGCACCTTCATACCTCTCCTTGTCTCACCTTTCTGTTGTGTCACTGAGAGAGAGAGAGAGAGAGAGAGAGAGAGATGAGGACAAATATCTGACTCAGCTTTTGCTTATTTCATTAGTTGTTCATAACTCTGGCTCTCTGTCTCTCTGTCCTGTGAATGAGGACGCTGATGTGATTGAATTACCCCCTCCTCTTCCTCTCAGTCCCTCTCTTTTCCCTTCTCTCTCTCCTTTGTGTTTTGTGTACTGTTGGCACTTTCCCTCCTCTGAGCCAGGGTTCAATGCTGTTGTTGCACTTTCTCTGGTCTTGCGTAACCGTGCAGCGGTCGTGTTGCGTTGCATCCTCCATCTCCCTTTTCCCCAGGCGGGATGGCCACTGTGGGAAACAGCGGCCCAGAAAACTGACCCTCATGTCAGTATTCTAGAAAGACTTCCCTCACTGTGCGTGGAGCTCAACTCTCCTAAGGAGAGCGTCATTAGACCTGTTTGACCTTTGTTGAAGATAAAGCACTGGGAACAAAGGCTCGCACTCTTAGATGACAGGAGCCACAATCAGTTTATTTCATTATTTATTGATGGAAGTGTTTCGGCTTTCTGTCGTTCTCAATGTCATTCACCACTGAGGGACACACAGGTGTTTAACGGCAGAATGAGTAGGATGTTCCTAAAGAACAATGTATAGACTCTTATGTAACCCCTCTCAGTCATCACTAGCGTGCAGAGGAGAGACCCTGCCCTCTGCCTGTATTTTCTTAGCTGCGTTCAGGACATTTCTGGGTGTCATTCTTTGGGCAGTGGGTGTGTACCCCCTCAGCCAATAACAGCGTGCATGGTGTGAGGGCGGGACTGTATAAAAACAGCAAACAAGTGCCACATCCTAAAAGCATGAATCCAAGAGGAAGCAAGGAGCCGGGAAGGACGGGCCAACTTTAAATGTTTACAAACCAACAAATCCGGCAAGAATAAGGTGTTTCTCTGCAATTAAAGTATTTTTCCAGGACAAACCTGGCTTTGACAGACATACTTAAGTTATTTTCTATACATACTAACTGAAAGAAAGAAAACCTATTACTTTAGATTACAGGAAATACATGAGATTGAATTCACTATTCATGGCAGCATGTGGACAGAGTACTCAAGGTGCGTATTCTGTAGGCCAGCCTTTCTCAACCGGTGGGCCTCAGAGCGCCATCTAGTGGGCCATGGAGACAAAAAGGAGGGGGGGGGGGGGGTTACAAAGCTAGATATTTTTGTTTTGTGCTCACCACGCCAATCACCACACATCATCAGGAAGAAGCTAATGTGTTTTGCCAACGTCGATGAATCAATGATGTAGGAGACAACCCTGCGCCAGTAAAAAGCTCCAAACAAAGTGGTGAGGAAATATGAGCCTGAATACATTCAATCTGGATTCATAACGGCAGGCAGCTCAAAGTCTGTTTACAAGTCTGATAAATGTCCTCAAGTGAGGACACTTGAGTCAGTGTTGGTTGGGGCTCGAGATTACAGGGTTGGAAATGACAAATCTGTGAGTTGGAAAGACACAAGCTGGGAGAACTAACCCCACCCTCAACAAATCTCATGCATGAACATAGAACTAGATAATAGTTCAAGTTAAAATCGACAATACCAGAAATATAGCACACAAGGAGGAGGTTGGGCTGGTGGACGGCGCTGCAGCAGCAAACGACGTTGCCATGAAGGCATCAGTGGAGTGAGTGTCAGGAGTCAGCAGTGAAGGAGAAGCATGAATGAAACAAGGAAGCAGGACTCCGTTGCTCTACATTTAAACAAATCAGACACATAAAGCAGCAGCAACCAGGGTAAAAAGAAAGCTGTATTTTCAAACAAGTCTATTGGCGTAGTCAAATCTTTTTTTTTTAAGATTTAAAAGCTCAGGCAGTGCCAACAAAATTAACATTTTATATTATTAAGATAATAGCAGTCAGCTAATAGGGCAATTTGAAAGTCTGTAAACCTAGAAATGTATTTATTTAAGTAGAACAATTCATGCAGATTAAACTTTAAATGATATCAAGACAGTGGCGTGTACAGAAATAAATATTTGTTGGCAGCAGATGGTGTTTTAAAACCCAAGTAGAAGTTAAAAAGAAATGATTAAAATGAATTATTAAGCAATCCCTTAGCAACAAGATTCTAATGTAAGTGATGGGCAACAAAATCCACTGAAAAACGGAATGAATTTCCCGAAGCTAACATGAAGCTTTAGCAATCAAATCAAATGGTATCTACCAGTGTAAATACCACAGTATGAAATTCCCTCTGTGTGTTGATATTCCTCCCCTGCTGCTCAGCAAGAAAGCAAGCAAGCACTGTCCATGTGAGTTGTGTTAGTATTTTGACAGACTTCAACAAAATGTCAACCTATCAATCATAAAAGTGGTTTTTCTTTAGGCGGTGCTTCATCATTCTAAACTTATAATGATAAGCTGCTGAAAATAGCTTTTAAAAACAGGGTTTGTGATGAGGGCTTGTCTCAACGAGCAGGTCATCACATCATGAGGCGGTGTGCGTCAACACAACTGGAGGGGGAGACCGACGTAAGAGCAACAGACCTGTCAGTGTCCAATCAAGTTTAAGTTCGGAGCAAACGGTCCGGATCATGACCTGAGTAGCAGGTCAGCGATGGGGAACATCAGACCAAAGAGTGAGAGTACACAACAGGTGCCAGAGTCAGTTCTTCATTTGATTCAGTTTTGGCTTGAGCTTCTATGGCTAAAGCTAATCTTTTTGATCATTTCACCAAAGATACAGAGATTTGTCCTTAAAAGGAACATTGATTTGACAGATTCCACCATGAAATGTAAACAAATACATTTTTATTTCTTACATCGAACTGATTTAACTCCTAGATGACACTAATGAAGCTTAGTTCCTCTCCACTGTGAATTTGTTCAAATGGCCACATGTAAGTACTTTGAGGTGCTGCACAGATAAACATGTTTTTGGAGCTGTGAACTAAATTATATGACTGTACTGTGATGAAACGAATCAATGCTGGTGTTTAATATTGACATTTATTATTATCAGCATTTCATGGGATGAAAATATCTCAACACACCATCTACTGTTGTGAATAATTCCTGAACCTACGAGGCAAATGCTGATGGAGTCAACCAGCTGGGACCTGTCTACGTCATGACAAGTATATAAAAAAAGACTAATCAGTGTCAGTCAGTCAGTCTGCACCTTGTCTCCTGACCCACCAACTATGTTGCCACGCCTCCTACAGCTGTTGGTCCCTCACTATGTAGAAATATACTGCGAGAGAGGGTTCTTTTAAAGAGAGTCAAGGATCTCCCACTCTATCATCTACTGATTTTCTTAACATAGAAACAACTTGCTGCCTCAAATTACAACTAATGAATGATGATTCTTACTTGGCATTATTAAACCAAATACATCTGGTTTCACTGTTAGCTGTGTGATGGACACCCTCATATTCTCTTGACCATAATCAATAGCTGTATTATTTTCTTGATATAATTTGTCTTGAAATATAAATCAGCAGATTGTGTGGAATGAAGTTAATAGGTTGCAGAGGCAAAATCATTGTTTGTCATATTTTTCTCTTCTCTTTATTTATTATATACTTTCTTAATTTCTCTCTATTGTCTGTGGGGGTAAGGTGGTTATGAAATGTTCCAGGGCAAGCTGCATGGTGTGGGGACTCAAAGTATATCTGTTATTGTCTTCACTGCACAGTGTGCATGTTTAACATAATAACAACAGGATCACAAAAAAGTAGTTTACAGCTCTGAAAATCTGGTTTTAGTAAAATACAGGAAAGAAAATCCTAATGGGCTGCTTATTGGGCACCAGAGTCAGTAAAGCAAGTAATAAAGTAAAACGGCAAGAAATCGTTGTGTTGGTGTTGCAGATTATATAGTTTTGTTTGAGACTGAGAAAAAACTAAACAAACAAATGATCTTGTTTTTGTTACCTAATGAAATAAGTAGGTAGCCTAAGGTCAAGAGAAAAATGCCTGGCACCAGTAGTGGAACAACATACTGTAGATAACAGCTAGGATCTGTTACAGGCTACATCACTGCCAAAAAGCAAAGACACAGACTGAATAATAACAAAAAAAAACACCACTAGCACACAAGTACATTTTTTATTGGACTCGTATAAGGTGAGTTTTTGCCAACACAAATATAGTGCACCTTTAAAACACAATATGAGTTGCATACTGCTAACTGTGCCAATTCGAAGATCTGCTAAAATAGCCAAAGGATGTGTTTTTCTCCAGGAGGAGAAAATTTGACTAAGGTGTTCATCTTTCTACAACTCCTACACTCTTTCCACACTTCAGAACACCACCTTCAGGTGTGTCTAGAGGAGTTCTGTGTATTACCAAAACCAGATATTTCTCCTGTGAATTACTATCTGGTTCTCCAGTGTTTACATGTTCAGCCCTGCAGGCATCAATATCAGAGTGATTTTTTATTACAGAGCCGAAGCGCCTGCGGTCTGTTGTTCACCTCCCAGCGCGCTACTGCAGTCAGAAATAAGCCAAAAAGCAGACAAACACTGCTAAGGTGCGTTCGAAGACCTGCATCCAGTTTAGGGGCTGCCTCACTACAGTTGTGTTGCTAGGAGACAGCTTGGATTCATGCTTAATCCTGCAGACAATTGATACTGAAAAAACTTTAAACTTTAAATAAATGTGAAATAAATTTGCAAAAAATGTGTTTGTTTATGGTAAATTGAGCTAAATGACCTGACATTAACTGTTCTCTCATGACAGATGGTGGTAGTAAAACATGAAAAGAATCATTCATAATACCTGTCAGTGCATTTTCCACTGCTTCATTTGACCTAAGCTCCATGAGATGTGGAAAGTCCATGAATGGGCTGGACAAGTAACTGGATATTTGACTTATCAGGAGATACAATGGCAGCAACGTTGCTCTGAACCTCGCCTGCATCTCCAGCCCACATACTAGCTCTGCAGGGGAGCGCTGTCTCAGAGAACTTAGCGCTCAGAAATGAGCAGATATAATTTCAAGAGAGAGAGATGGTAGTTCACAAGTAGCCATGCTACTATGTCCCTGTATCCGTATGTGTGGTCACCCTACCACCTGACCTGAACTTCAACCCTACACACATATCAAACACTGGCTGAATGTCCTTGACTGGAATAAAGATGCAGATCAATTCCTGCTACAACAAATCTACAAATCATGATCGAGGTCTACAGAATATATTGTTTTGAGGAAAAATGTTCCCAGGTTTCAAAGTGATTCAGTAAGAAATCACTCACATACACTCTGTGTATGCCATGGTTTATGTCAAAGGACACGTTCGTATTTCTGCACTGTCAGTTTAGATCTACCAGACCTTCTGCTGAAGCTCACCTTTGTCCTGTTGGCCTGGTACTGGCTTGCTGTATGACATGCTGATGCAACTGCAAAACAAATCTGTGTGGTTCAGTGTTTGTGGGTGGAGATCTGTGCAGAAAAGGGTGTTAATACAGACAGATAATGTGAATACACCTGAAGGTTACTGGCAATATAAACTAAAGGCTTTAAAAACAGTGTAAACACAGGTTTAGCTGCTACAATGTAGCAAGAGAGGACATTCAGACTGGACTGTGGCTTCCAGAGTTTAAATTCTTCTGTTAGATATATTTCAGGGCTGTACGGGCAGTTAACTGTTTCAGTCCATGGTGGACTTTCCTCAGGGCAGAACAAGGCATGTGTGATGAGTAGCTCTATATATGGGTTACTCTGCAGGTGCACCTAGTCAGTGAACCAGGGCTTGATTAAACACACATGAAGCCAGTTGCCAGCTGGTCAAGTCATTACAAACAAGAATATAGCTCCATAGCATTGACACATTATCCTATAAATACATACTAATGTTAGCTTTTACACTGGGAAAGAGACTGGAATAGAAAGACAATAAGATAGTCACAGAAAATAGCTCATATTTAACTATTTTATGGGCTGAATTGCTGAAGAGAGGACAGAGCCGCTAACATTACCCTGAGCTAGCATCCAGCTTCCACACGGTGGGGAAATACTACACAGCAGATGTGACAGTCATGAATGGGTTGTTTTGTAATGTAATCTGCAACTCCACAAAATTATGTTACCTAGTTATTTAAAGTTGTGCTCAATGGCTTTGGAAGTAGGTAGTAAGCTAGTTTGCCAGACAAGCTAACATTTGCAGCTTACATTGGAGCAGACTAACACACTGGAGTTAGTGAATTCAGTGAATAGTCAAAAAAGATCATGTGACTGAAAGCCAAGGGCCAATACATTGACATTGAGGTAAGACTGCAGTATTACTGTTGTAAAATGTAATGTTAATATAATGTATGTTTTTATATATATATATATATATATATATATATATATATATATTAAATACAGTTTTACATGTTTACATAATGTTTAATTATGTCTAGTAATGTAAGTTTGTTACTTTCCCCAGAGGATAAGATATTGTGGCTAATGAGGATCAGAAAATTCACTG
The DNA here is from genome assembly GCA_036023655.1 of Nannoperca australis. Lineage (NCBI taxonomy): Eukaryota > Metazoa > Chordata > Actinopteri > Centrarchiformes > Percichthyidae > Nannoperca > Nannoperca australis. The sequence goes on from JAVQJD010078587.1 coordinate 16,761, forward strand.
ACCAGATGATCCGTCAGGGGGAAAGCAGGTTTCCCTCAACACCTGTCCACTGCGTTAATCCTGCTGCTGCTGATATATCAAGGATTATACCAGAGCTAATTCTGAGAGAGCAAGAGGGACTTTTTCTTTTTGTAATCCCAATGGAAATCGTTCTTGGAAGCAACTTTACACAACTGTTTTTTAAAAGCAGAAGCACTTCCTGTAGCAAGTCGTGACTTTGTAAAACACAGATCCCAGTTGAATAGTTACAACCAATTATGAGGAGCTGTGAATACATAATGCCTAGTGGTATGAGTCAGAATCAAAAATGATTTCAGCAGATCCTGTTTCAGCGATGCAGAAATCTTCCAGGCTTGGTTTCACAGACTTAAACACTTGCGTGCAGCCAAACTGAGACGGCTAGTTTTAATGCACCCAGCAACTCTCACTAATGCTTTGACTGCACACTGTAATGCTTCGACTTAATCTCCTTTGCTGTGAGGAGAGGATGTTCTCACCTGTTCAAGATCAACACAGGAGGACTTTAATGAATGTGTAAGAGAGGGCAGGGAACTGTGACTGAACTGATGACGATGTAACTCTCTCAGTTGAAAAGGTTTACAGGTTGATCCCCACAACAGTCTGTGTATCATAACCTAATCACGAAATTGGCAGAGGGACCAAGGTGAACAACTTTGTTTCTTTCCTTTCTGCTAATGAAGCAGAGAGGCAGAGTCTTTGGTGCCGAGATGAATCTTTCAGATGAAGGCAACTGACTGTGGATAGAGCTGCAAACAGGACTGCAAGAGTGCTCATTTGCGAGTGCATCTTCTATCGCCCGTTGCCCCCATGATTAAAGTTTCCTGTTATAACAAGGCTTTTAACTATGACTGTCTGGCTTTGAAAGCACTTTCCTCGTAGGTGACAACGCTTCAACACTCTTCTTTTTACTTTGACGTTTCTCCAGTTATGAATTTTAAATCTGGAGAACTTAATAAAAACGAGGAAATACATAAGCAGAGCTTCTTCATCATGTGAAGTACATGTATGGTTTAGCCTGACTGGATCTTACTGTCTTCAGAAATGTATACATAGTGAATTGTAGCATTTGCCAGTGATACAATTGGAGCTTTTAAAACCCTCCTTATCCTTTAATTGTGTGAATCTTGTATATTTGCATTATCCAGTGGTGGAAAGTTATTTACTCAATTACTGCACTTATGTATAATTTTAAGGTTCTTCACTTGAGTACCAGTATGTACATTGTACATACACTTATGCAGTACTTTCAGGGGAAAATGTTCTATTTTTTTAACTTCTTAGTTTCTTAAAATAATTAAAAATTGTATTTTTTAAAGTAGTTTATTTAAAGTGGTTAAAAGCACCGCCTCAACATAAAAATACATATACATCACAATATTTTCAATATTTGCATGCAAAATCACATACAAAATAATCTAACAGAAGTGCGATGTAATAGACTTTATTCCACCAATTGTTTCTATTTAGCGGAATTTCGGGAGCAGGAACACACCCCCATTACGTCATCCACGTCACTACGCCATTTCCGCATAAATACCCTACGTAATCATCGCTGGTCCGCTCTCGACTACTGCCGCGCTCGATCACT
>JAVQJD010078595.1:0-12500 GCA_036023655.1 Nannoperca australis
GGTATGACTAAATAATTAACAGTTGTATGTATCAGATTGTGAATATTAAAACATATTTATCGAATCTATTATAAATCATTAATGTAAAATATGTAGTACTTCACGTAAAATAGTAAATTAAAGAATAAAGAATTCAACAGACTGTATTATGCAATGCCAATGCCTGTTTTTGAAGTCATCCTTTTTTAATAAAGTAATTTTAGTTCTTTCATTTTCCCTTGAATTTGATTTGTAAGCTGTTGTATGCTGTCAAGCTAAGTGAATGGCCATAAAACATCCAGTCAAGCCACCACAACAACATTAAGAATTTGCATCTGTCCAATCACCCTCATCCATCCACCCTTCATCATGAACCAGGCAGAAAATACATCTGACGGAAACAAAGGTTTTTAATCACCCAAAAACTCAAGGATAACTTTGTTTTGTTGAATTTAGGATTTCTAGCAACTTTCAGTATTACAATTTTACTATACAAGGTTCAATAAAACACCAAAAACTGATTTCCTGTGGTTGCAGTTAAAGGACCACTCAGTCGCTATGTGATTTCTTTTAGACTGCATAGCGGGTGCCTATAAATAAATCATGTCTGGATGCTGTAGCCTAAACGCATACCGAGGTATCATAATTATCATAGATCAAAAGCTGATGACATTACAGCGTTGGACCGGTCCTATCCCATGTCAGTTCCGCGGCTGCCCATCTTTACGTTGTTTCATTATTGAGTTATGGCATGCATAATTTAACACCAACAGATATGGATCCATCCGTTGAGAGACTGTGGAAAGACCAGAGGGAGGGAGAGGGAAATGGAGAGAGAGGGAGAGAAAACGTTTGGGAAGAGAGCTAGTGATACCGGCCGGGCAAGCTTTCCTCTTTCTCTCTTACTTTTTCCTTTATTTTTCATTTTTTTGTTTGCCTTCTCTTTCTCTTTATGCTCTTCATGCTGCATCTCCCTCAAGCCATAACAGTTTATTGTGATGAGAATAAAAGAATCTGAACGTTGGAAATATGCGTGCGATTTTCCGTCCTGCAAGTGTAGGATTCATCCTTTGTGATTTTATTCATACGTCTGTGTGCCACAGGTTTGCAGCCGTACACAGGCTACAGTTTTGTGCTGGTGGCCTGTACAGCTGTTGGATGTGGAGCCAGCTTACCTTCCACAGGACGCACCCTGCAATCCTTCCCTGCTGGTACACACACACACACACATACACACACACACACACACACACACGTACACTTATCCTAGAGAGCCTGCAGAATCCCTGCAGAATCTTCATACCTTCATGAACATACGCAATTTTCAGTTTGACTTCACAAAGTGACATTTATTCACAAATGAAGTGGTCAGTCCGATTCCACAGGTTTCACACACGTCAGATGTCAGATCAAGAAATATAAGACAGGACTCTGCCATACAATAATGTATATGACAGGAACACATACAAATAATACATTTACAAAATATTTTTGTATATCATTTTGCGTTATGTTAACATACTTTAAGTGCAAAAGCATGTTAAACTGTTCTAAATATATAATTGATTAGTGTGAAAACTTGTTTTAATGGATTGGTTGACTCAAACAGAAAACATAAATCAAAACTTGAAGATATTATAATTTTGATTAAAACTGAAATTCTACAATATATCTTGTATTTGTAATTGCTTTTAACAATTTACCTTTGTCTTTGTCTTCTTTACTGATTTACTCTTTGAGATTTTTTTCTCCTTTTTCCTCTCCGCTCTCACTTCTCTTTTCTCCTCCCACTGCTCTCCTTTTTTGAATCCTCCCCCTCTCTCGTCCTTCTTTGGTCTCCCCATATTATTTCTCGCTACCCTTCACCTTTCTCTCTCTCTCTCTCTCTTGGCGTCCTCGCTGTTGACTGTAGTGGAACGAAGCATTATTTCACTGCTTGACTAAAATGGCGTCATGGATTTTCATTTATTAAAGAACTTCAATCAGGATGATTTTTCTTGTTTGTTTTCTCTCTTCTCTTCCTCTCCTTCTCTCTTGTCTCTCTTCTGTCTTGATCTTTTCCGTCCACATCTGTTTTCTTTTTTCCCATCTTCTTCATGCTTCTTCTTTTACATACTGTTTTTTCTCCTCTCGAGATCTATTGCGTCTTCATCTCTCCTCTTAGGTTTCTATTTTTTCCATTTAAACATCTAATTCTTTCCCCCATGCACCTTTAACCCTTGCTTGCCCCCTTATTTATTGCATCTTTTGTCTACGTATCTATTCTCTTTATTTATTTTTTATATGGGCCTTTTTTAGATCCTCCCTCTCACCACTCCCCACACTTACCCTTGTGTCTCAAAGTCCACTACAATTTATGTCATTTTAAATACATTAATCTCTGTGATTGGAATGAACATTCCTGCTACATGTTTGTGTTTATATATTAGTAACCAAATTCTATTTTAATTAAACGTAAATGAAACTCTCCTCCGGCACACAGGCAAATTGTTGAGTTTTAGACAATTTGTGTTCTTTTAATTTGAAATAATGAAATTCTTCAGTGTTTAATTTTTCAACCACATCTTGTCTGCCTGTCCTACGTTCTCTTCCTCTCCTGGTTTTATTATAATCGCATGAGAAAACTTTGCCTTGTTCTCCATCACTGTAAGAATTCAGCCGTGCCTCGATAATTTGTTAATCTGTGTTCTCATACAAATCAATGTCACTATACTTAAATACCAGTTAACATATAGTAATAGTGATTCACAAGCTTTTAGAGTTGCTGTTGGTATTAGTGTTAACTTTGGGGTTAGGAAGGTCTTTCTCTCCTGTTTGTGCATGTGAGGTGATGCACTTTTAATTTGTTTGAAATAAACAGAAGAACTAATAATCAATGTGGAGGACACTTACGTCGTCCTCTTCTTTCCTTCTTTCCGTCTCTAGATGTATGGTCAAAGCCCAGACATCTGACGATAAACACATCTGCGGTGGAGCTGTACTGGGATCAGCCACCCCAGCCTAATGGACACATCTCCCAGTACAGACTGAACAGAGATGGTCACACTATCTTTACTGGAGACCACCGTGACCAGAATTATACTGACACTGGACTCCTGCCAAACCACAGGTAGAGAGCATGCAGTCACACACTTTACACACACAGAAATCCAAACTTAGCATAGAAGTCACACATGCATGAACACACTTCACTTGTGGCTTCGTAATAAATTATCCCTTTAGTTCCTGAATTTTCCCATTTGACTGTACGTGTGTTTGTGTGTTTATATCGGGGTCACCCTGTTTTTAAAAGCTCTCCTATTGTCCCATCCGCGTCTCTCTCTCTCTCTCTCTCTCTCTCTCTCTCTCTCTCTCTCTTAGGACTGCACTCTGTATATGTCTGTTTGTGTCATTTAGTGAGCAAATATTTGACATGCCAATGACAGATGCAAACATTACCACACACACGCGCGCACACACATTAAAATCACAAATCAGATCTGGCTTTTGCTTACAGACAGCAGTGGACCGTAGATTTTATTTATCTGTTTATTGTTATTTAACCTTTATTAATCCGTGTTTTTTTTCCAAGATGGATTTTCCGTTTTAATTAAGCAAGTGTAAAGCAATACCCCCTTTCCTCCCCTTTCTCTCTCTCCGCTCTCCTTCTCTTTCTCTCCTCGGCCTTCTCTCTCCCCAGACAATGTCTCTTTACCCCAAATAGAATTCCTGGGATAACACCCCGCAGTACTCCAATCACCTCTATGTGTGTGTGTGAAAGAGAAAGGAGGGAAGAAAGAAGATAGGACCGTGCGTGTGTGACGTTTAATTTTCCCTAATTCCAGATAGTCTGCCAGAAGGCATTCCCATCCCGACCCTTTGCTTCTCATCACTTGTCTCGTTCTCTTTCCTTTCACCCCCCCATCCTTTCCCTCTTACCTCATTCCTTTCCTCGTTTCCTTCTTTTCCCAATTTAGCCCTGCACCAAGAATTACACAGGGAGCACCAGCCCCATTATCCAGACAGACCTGTGTGTGTTTTTGCCCGCTTGTGTGTCAGTGTGTACCCATGCATGCCTTTCTGTGTGTGCATGTGTCTGTGCGCGAGACTGCTCAAAGTGGCCATTGATTATTTATGACAATGTTGATTAGCTGTCACTTTGCTTCGGCAGCCCAGGAAGTGTCTAAGATGACGAGAGAATTAACCTATTCCCTCTGGCTGGCCCCGCAGGACAGGCACACACACACACACTCACACACACACAACCACAACCACAACCACATCCACATCCAAACAGATGCAAATGCTCCACTCACCGATTACCTACCACACACACACCATTTTACTTCTGATATCCCAAGGCGGTGTTTACATTTAAGTAAATATCTTCCAGTGATGAAGTGTTCAAATTCATTCTCCCACTGAAACCTTATGCCATGATAAAACTCTCCCTCTCCATCACACTCACTCTCTGCTTCGCTCTCTTCCTCTCATGTCTGTCTCTCTCTCTCGCTCTCTCTCTTTGCCATAGTTGGTGTCTCTTTGAGGTCTATCTATTTATATATTTTCTCTGTGTGTGTGTGTGTGTGTGTGTGTGTGAGAGTAACATATGAGTAGTATTAATGAATTTTCTTGACTGCATTCTAACCCACTGCAGAGGTGCTAATGGTCTCCTGTTTAAAAAGCTCTGCGCAGGAACAATAACCCAACACCACCGCCTATTAATGCATGTGTGCCGGAGTTTATAGCAAATTAAAGGCTTTTAATGTTAAATGGCGGCCCACTTACACAGCTAATGTAAGCTTTAGCACCAGCCAGCCACACGCTCTTAAAAGGGAAATCTGTCTTATGATGTCATGGGCAAGAGAGGCCGAGAGTAGGACGAGAGAGGCAGTGAGACAGATGAAAGAGAGAGAGAAAGGCGTATGGCGGAGAGGGAGAAAGAGGAAGAAATGGACCTCAAGTGTATGAGCTTAAAAACACACAGACATCTGCACACACATACACATATGTTAGAATCTATTTGCAGGGGCTGGCTGCAAGAGGCCACTTCTGGGAGAAGTTCTTTTAATTTATCAGTTAATCACAACTAGTACATTTTTGTCCTAAATGACACAACCTAGTTGTTCCTAATGCATTCTTGTTCCTCTACCATATAGTTGCCCTGACAGCTAGAAAACGTCTGGAAGTAATAGTAACTTATTTTTTTGCACAATATAATCCACACTGTTCTCATGCCAAGTTAGGGAGCACTTAAAGTGTCCTAATTTTATTTCATTTTAAGTTTTTTAAGTTTTTGCTCTCATATCCCTCTATTTCATATATATACATCCTGTACAGCTTTTCAGTTTTTTCTGTTTATTAATGCCAAAAATTATGTGGCATCAGTGTCATCAACACAACTGCAACTGGAATTCTTTCAAATAGACTATAACTCAGAAGAAAAGTGGTCAACGAGACCACTGTGTTTGCATAGCTGGACCGACCTTCCTTAAAAATATAATAGGCAGCTGAGCTAATTTAGTTCTGGCTCTACACACAGCATTGCTGAAAATATACAAGTGCACAAAACGTGTAAAGTACATTGTACATTGTTACATGTACCTGGTAGGAACTAACTAACTCTTTACTTTCTGACAATCCAGCTTGAAAGCAGAATAAACCCAGTAACTTGTTGTTTCATAAGCAAGCTGTTGGTTCTTATTTCAGCTATGACCTGTAAACTGTAGTCGCATTACACCTAACCACCTCTTCTGTGTTGCAGGGTGGAAAAGTAGATTCATATATTTCAGTTAATGTGGTGTGGGAAGATGACACATGTAACACATAATCATATTTGCGGTATATTAATGAACTTCCTTATACTGTATGCCTGTTTAAGCCATGATCCAGATCACGTCCAGACATGTTTGCTGTATACATTGGTGTTGTTTTGTGTGAAACTGCCCCTTTAACACTGTCTTTCTGCATATTCTTTCCTTCTCCCTTGACCCCTCATTTCTCTGGGGCCCTCGTCTGCTGTCTCTTTGCTGCTCTCTCCACACCTCTCTTCAACCCACCATGTCTTCAGGTATGTGTATGAGCTGGAGGCCAGTACAGGGGGTGGGACAGGTGTGAGTGACAAATATGTTATACAAACACCAGTCTCGTGCCCCACTGGGATCCAAGCTCCCCACAATGTGACGGTGTCAAGCTCCCACTCCATTTCTCTTGCCTGGACCCCTCCTGGTGAGTAGCTATCTAAATGTATGGAAAATCATTTTAGTGGAAAGTATTTAGTTTAGATCAAAATGGCATCACAGATTAGACAGTTTGATTTAGTTTCTGATTGTGGAATTAAATTATTTATGTTTGTTGATGATGATTTATACATATCAGTGATATCTTGCTCTCTGGAAATAATTTCAATAGCCTGTTCAAAATTCAAAGATGATTTGTGTGTGCGACTGTGTCAGATTTACATTTTAATTTAAACATTACATAAAATTCAAACATTTGGACTTGAACAAAGTTGAAATTATTCAAACTAGTCTCCCTTTTGTATCGTAGAATGATCATAGAGACTCCTGTTTCTATGTTGAGGAGCATCAATGATATTACTGAATGAAAACTTTAAAAAGGGAATTCACATTTAGGATAAATATTTCCAGAACCTTCCACTTTGTAACTCTACTGGTGTTTGCGTGTGTCAAATCAAACCTCTGATCTGTTCTGTGAATGACTGCACAAACTCACTTAACCAGGGTTTTATGGTGGCATCGAGGGTAACTGGGTGGTCACTGAGAATGTTCACCAGAACAATTCATCACAGAGAGCCAGAGGGGCTCAATTCAGCGTTTAAAATCTGTTTTCAGAAGGGAAGACTGTATTTGACTTAACCTTAGAAATCCCTAAACATACACGTGTCACACAGAATAAATTCAACAGATACTGTGAACAGAGTATAGCGTGATACATACAGTATCTTACCGCACACTGATTTCCCAGATAAATGTTTCTACATGAAGTGATTTCCCAATAATATAAATATGTTTGGCACAACACTAAAACAGTAGTTGTCACAATCATTGGATTTACCTATTCAAGTGTTTCCTCTATGTGAATCACTTCTTCCTCTGATATGAGCAGACAGAGAGGGAGAGGGGTCAGACTGAAACAAAAGCCCAGAGTAGTTTTCCATTCACCTTCTGGCCCCTCAAGACCTGGACACACACACACACACACACAGGTTTACATGAGCATACACTCAGGGCTGAGTTTCATGCTTATGGGGCAGTGATTGTCTGCCCTAACCCATCTATCATTGGCTATTACTCTCTCATTAAGCTGGTTTCCTATCTCAGAAACCGCTTATAGGGCCAACTAGCAAAGACACTTCACTTTGTTGCGTGTGTGGGTGTTTGTGTCTTTTGCTTCTGTATATTTGTGTTTATGCATGCATCTTTATACATGTGTATTTGACTGTGTGTGTGAGAGAGCGCAAAAGTGTGTGTGCACGTCACTGCGGAGACATTTCCATAGGCAGGCCTATTCTATCGTCATTACGGGTTGATTTTAAAGGTGAGGAAATATCGGCTGGGTTCTCACGCTTGGTTAACTCCGTGAGCCCAGAGCCTGGAGTGTTTTCGACTTGTGTGTGTATGTGTATGTGTGTATATGTATGTATGTATGTATGTATGAATGTGTGCGTGCCAGTCTCTCTGCTAGTGTGTCTGTCTGTGTGCATGTGCATGCACATGTGTTTGTGCCTTCATATGCATACATTGACTGCCAAAGCACTGACGTATGGCTATTAAAAAGACACTTACTCTAGGATCAGAGAGGAGGATCCTCCATCGTGGTTTTTGTGTCTGTCTTTGTGTGTGTGTGTGTGTGTGTGAGATAGAGAGAGAGAGAGAGAGAGAGAGAGAGCACTATTGATTTGTGTGCATGGTTTTAGTTGTAAGTAAGTATACATGGGTGCATTTGTAATAGTGGGCATCGGGTGTGAAAAAGAAGATGACAAACCAGCTGATTGGTTGTAAATAATAGATCTTAAATATCACAGTGATGATTAAATCTCTATGTCTGAGCAACATACTGATGAAAGAAAGATGCAGTGTGACCCCTATGTGTATGTGCTCACACATACATATCCCTTAGTCTGTGTGTGTGTGTGTGTGTGTGTGGGAAAGTGTGTTAATGCAACCAAAGTGTGCTCATATAAAAAACTCCATGTGCTGAAGTCAGAGGTGTGTGTGTGTGTGTGTGTGTGTTTGCAGGTGCATGTGTGCATATGTGAGTTGGGGGGTGAATAATTGAAGTCTTTCATTTGTCTGGTAATCAGTTCGTTCTCGAGATATCCAGAGTTCATGAATGTTGAATAACCCATCACAATACAGTTGGCCTGAATTATGGAAAAACCTCCGGTGAGAATATTAACAAAGTCTAGGTGCGTGTGTGTATCTGTGTGGGTGTTTCTGTATGTATAAATTTGTGTGTTTCTGTCTGGTTGTGAGACCACAGTGCCAGGATTGTGAAGGCAACATCAGTCAGACAAGAAATATATAGGTGTATTTGTAGGGAATCATATACTATACAGGTAGTTACTAACATTTAATTATATCCAGCATTTTTAAATACAGACTACAACTTTGAATGATCAAATACAAACATTTAGTCTCAACAATAATCTATATATAATACAATTCTGTCATTATAAAGCACCCTAATATTACTATGTTCCAAAATGTTTACCTTTATAAAGCAGAAGTAGAAACCATCTCAGGCAATTGCCTTTTTGTAGACTAGTGTACATGGTATAGACTATTGTATTTAGGCTGAATGCTCTTTTTTGCAATAATGTAAAAATGTCATGCCCCTACTTTTCTGGGCATCAAGAGGCAAATATATGTAGCTAATTTAAGTGTAAAGTACTTCACTCATCTATAAATGTAGTGGCAACACAGAGGAAAAAACCTTTTCTACAACTCCTGTTTAATAACTAATGATAACTATAAGTTGTAGTACACTTTTTTATAAACACCACTTTTATGGTCAGCTAGGCGTATTCTGGATTGATGAAAATTACATCATTCATCCTGCTTTTTTTGTTTAAGTTTCAAATGCACTCCAGCCAAAAACATTACTAAAGGTAATCATATCCTGTGTGTCTGTGTTCGTTTCCACAGCTCAGCTCAACAGCAGCCAGCCTGTAAACTACAACATCTTGTTAAATCCAGGAAGTGACAGAGCCATAATGCATCACGCTGAGCAAGACCTGCACCTCACTGTGATGGGTCTAGAGCCATTCACGACCTACTACATCAGAGTGCAGGCCTGTCAAATTGGTAAGTATTTGATTGTACTAATTTCAGTTTGAGATATTGGCTAACCTTAATACGACAATCATAAAAAAACACACCGTTAAATTGAGAAAATGAATTAGTTCAGCACACAACGACTGCTTTACTTAGCAGCACTGTTTGTGGTTGTAATTATGAACATTGCATTGTCCTCTGAAGAGCTGCCCACTATAATGTTCATGCAGTACACTTAGGCATATAACCAGGGTCTACTTTATTATGTATACCAGTACTGGAATACATAAAATGGTATAGCCTGCTTTGGCTTTATTATTGATGTGATGTGTTACTGTAAGAGAAACAAGTGCACAAAGACATGTTCCTATAAATGTGTGTTTTGTGACAACTTGCTTGTGTTTTGCCCCTTGAAGAGGGGTGTGGTGCAGGAGAGGGTGTGTATGTTCGGACTTTGGATACCACCCCAGAAGGTCTGCCGCCCCCCACAGTAAAGGCAGCTGGAGCCAATGTCTTGGAGATCCAGTGGTCGCCCCCTCAAAAACCCAATGGACTCATAACATCCTACCATTTATACAGGTAACGTACACACACAACAAAACACATGTATACTGTATACACAAACAAAAACAAAATTGTACATTGCATGTGCAGTACACTGAGGCATATAACCAGTGTCTACTACTATTTATTATGTATACCAGTACAGTTAACGCCCAGTTTTTCCTTTCAACAAGGTGTATGTAATGGGTTGAGATCTGAGGAGCGAACAGACGAATACAACACAGTTTATGTGCCAGTGTCTTCCAAGGTTTCCCTTATAACCAGTATATCAACATTTTCTAACCTGCCTTCATGGTTTGAAGAAACCAACACTGGCTATTGTAGGAGACAGTATCAAAGTCAAGTCACATGGTGCACACCCAACCACCACTCTGGCACTGTTACAACAATGATGTCAATTTTCATCTTTTTAAGTTTCGCATTTTTTTATATTTGCGTGTGACATTTTGCATTATATCCATTGTAAGTGTCCATCTGAATCATCTGAGTGTTCATTATGTGAAGAGCAAGTCTGCAAAAATGGCCACCACCCTCTGTTATTTAAAACAGACAATATTGATTTCCTGTTTCTGAAGTTCCTGTTTTTTGCACAAATCTTACATGAGCCTGTCCAAACTAAATCCTGAATTCATTAGATTAGGCCACATTTTATGTGCTCGATTACTTGGACACATCTCGGCTGTACTCGGCTATTTGTATATTTGTGGCGTAGCTGTTAGCTTTGCATATTTTATTTTCCATTTACTTAACTTAACTTAAAAATAGTTGAGCATCCATTTTGAATGAACATACAATGTGTTTTATCTACATGTGACTCACTGTCTGGAGATTTATTGATTATCAGAGAGTGTATCAAAAGTGGATGAAGTATAGACGAGCTGTTATAGAATCACACCATACACAAGCTGCCTTCACGTTCTTATGTACTCACATAAACTACTGTGTCACTACAACACTAATGAATCAGAATTAACTCACACACACCACATACACACACTCTGTCCATACACAAAATACATATTTACCTTTACGTACAGAAAAATGGGGTTTAGTGGTTTTAGTGACATGTCTTTAGGCAAATGTAATGCTTACCAATCTACATACTTTGTGTGTATGTGTGTGTGTGTGTGTGTGTGTGTGTGTGTGTGTGTGCGTGCGTGCGTGCGTGTGCGCGTGCATGTATTAATGCATGCTGAAGGTCGTGGTCTGCTTGTTGACCAAAGAGTGTGTGATCTGTATGCAGGGTCAGACCAGACTAAGCCCTTTAAGTCCTCAGGAAACACACATTAGCATAGTACTTCACACGCACAAGCACACACAAACACACACACACACTGACACACCTGGCATGATCAGACTCAGGCAGACAGGGACTTGGATAAAATAGGAATATCTCTTTCTTTCTGTCTCTCACACTCACACCTGAAACCCTACGTAATCACAGACAAGGCTTACCAAGACATCAGGGTGCTTGCATCAGCCAGTGACCTACACATGACGTTTAAGACGTGATGTTACATTTTTAATTCAATTCCACACAAACTAAGTCTACAAATATTCAATACACTAAAATATACAAAAATATACTTAAATTACGTACTTGAGAATCTTTTTGGTCTTTGTTTTAAGCATAATTCAAGTATATTTTTAATATATTACAAATACACAAAAAGTAAAATACTGAAATATAATTTCATTACAGATGGAAACAGACCTTTAAAGTATACTAAGAAGATAGTGTATAGTTTTGGTAGCCAAAGGTTCCTATAAATAAGTGCTCTCACTCACTAAGTGCAGCCTTTAATATTCTAAGTACAGCAAGTGGTTTCAGTTTAACATAACTTTTAGTATATTCATTTTAAACACATTTTTAATTATTATACAAAAATATATGGAACGTATTTTAAAAAAATATGCTTTTTTATTTGGGCTATAAGGAATAAACTATGATGAATGGCTGATCCAAGTATTTCTTCTGTTATAGGCGTCAAGTAGGAACAGAGGAAGAGCTGCTGGTTTTCATCTGGTCCAGTGGGCCACTTGAGTTTTTTGATGCAAGCCCCGACCTACGACCCTTCAGCTACTTCCAGTACAGGGTCCGCGCCTACAACTCCAAAGGCTCAATTCTGAGCCAGTGGGCTTTAGCGCAGACCTTACAGGCGGAACCACAAGATATGTCCCTTCCCACTGTCACACCCACTGGTGAGTTTACCAAGTTACATTAAAACTGGTGAGGCTAAAATGTTCTTGTACTGAATCACTGTAGGAGTCTCACATGCTGTGCACTTCGACAGGCGCATACTCAGCCCATCTGAAATGGAGTGAGCCGGGACAGCCCAACGGTCTCATTTCCCATTATAGAGTGGTTTACAAGAAACACCAACAGGACCCAACGCTCAATTCATCTGCTGTTACTGCCCTCACTGTGGAGGTAAATGCACACATACACATAGATGAGCACCCACACACTCACACACACACACACAAAGTGAATGCTGGATGATGGCAGCATGCCTGTGTGAGGACAGTATCTCCCGTGATCACGTTGTTTTTTGTTCGTTAGTTTTTGTGAGGACAAACTGAAAAATATGCAACCATGCCTGTAAATGTATAAAATTCCCAAGCATTAAAAAGTAAAGTATATGAATATGAATATGGTCGATATATATTATATACAGT
>JAVQJD010078595.1:17500-20057 GCA_036023655.1 Nannoperca australis
AATCCACCTACTAGCACCTCTACAGCTCACTAACACGTTATAAATTCTTTCTTTAATCCAGACAAAAAAAAAAAAAACTACAAGTTATGGTTTTACAGTGGGTTATGAGAGTTTCTTGACTTCCTTGAGTCTCCGCTGGCTGCATGGCAACCTCACGCTGGCAACAGGACTCTCAGCAAGAAAGTATCTTTCCCAAAATGTTGAACTATTCCATTAAGATTTATCTCCAATACAGGTTTTAGGCGAACATAAAACAGGGTGTGTGGCCATTATCTCTAAAAATATCAGCCCCCCACTTATGATAGTCACAGCTATACAGCAACTGTATTTATCCTCAAGAAGATAAACTATAATAAAATAATAAAGAAAATATTCAGGTATCCATACTTCACACTATGCCTTTTATAGAATAATAAATTAATCTGTTGTGACATGGAAACACGATTGGGCAACAGCTTTACACCTTCACTTGTTGCTTTGAACCCTCTCTCTTCCTGTTCAGTTAGCTCAGTCTTTGCGTTGCTTAACCACCGAAGAGACAGTGTTCATAGAGGGTGGTCAAAGGAACAGGAATGACAGGGCTTCGCCCTTGCTCTAAGTGACACACTTTAACAAATGAGTGGAGGCAGGAGAGAAAGGCAGAGCTGAGTGCACAGATGGTGAAGAGAGAGGGGATGAGGGGGTTGAGAGGGGATGAGGACACAGGTGAAGAGAGGAAGAAAGGAATAGAGGAGAGAATAAGGAGACTCAGATGCAGAGTTCGTTAGGCCCTTGGCCTATCAGACCCCTTAGTTAGAGGTCTCCAACTCTGATTGGAGGGCTCTCAGCATTCTGCATAAACAGCCAAATAATCAGTCTGCAACAGTCCCTCTTCTCCTCACTACAATCTTTCTCGCTGGCTCCTCATCTTTTCCTTCTTCTATCACTCCATACTGCTCCACCCTCCCTCCGTCACTACCTCTGTCACAAATGACAGTTTTTATGTTATTCTCATCCACCATCTTTGCCCCCCTCCATTCCTCTTCTTCTGTCTCCCTCTCTGTTTCAAGTGATTTTTTTTCCAAGTGAGTTTATATTGTCCTACTTCCTCCTTCTCTCTCTCTCTCTCTCTCTCCCTCAAACACACACACACACACACACACACACACTCACACTCTCTCTTTCTCTCAGTAATGACAGGTTGTGTATTATTTTGTGTCTGTCTGTGAAGAGGCCACATCATCCAGTGTAGTGCTCTCCACTTGTCTTAATGGGTGTTTAGTGCTGCAACTGCGATATGATGGTCATCACTTTAGAGGAATGTTGAGTGTCAGTGCTTATAAGAGAGAGAGAGACAGAGAGAGGGGAGTTTAGTATATTTGTGATGACTGAGTCCATCCAACTGGAGGAAAGCGTGTGGATGCGTAAGAGAGAGAGAGAGAGCGTGCATGTGTGTGTGTTTGTGTGTGTGTGAAAACTGGTAACTGAATCCTTGTGAAGTGTTTGTTTTGGAAGCAGTCTGTTCTTGTGACTGGAGTCTGGAGGAGGCATTCCTGCCAAACTCTCTGTCTGTTGCGGTCTCACAACCTAGACATGAATGCAGGGTCTTTGTTTTAATATTTGGCCGTCAGCATTATGTTTATTGTTGGGGTGTAAGGGGTTTAAAGATACCAAAGAAGAAGGCTAAACAAAATTATAAGATACTTTCTGTGTCTGCCTTTTGGATAAACAGCCCTCCATGAAGTGGAATATCAAGACACTCTTAGTCACATCTAATATACAGAACAGTATTTTGAAGTTATTTTGTTAATGTTCCGTCAACGTTTGTTTCTTTTCTGGACCTTCATTTATGGGCTAATGCACTTCTCTATATTGACCTCCAGTATGAGCCCAGTCAAACAGTTACATGAAAAATGTTAAATTCACTGCCCCAAAAGTGACTTCAGTTCAGCTTAGTTTTACTTCAGTTTTGTTCCCCATCTCTACCCACCCAGGGACAGAAAAATGCCAATTGAGGAATTTCTTAGTGGCTTTTGTGTTCACATGGTTTATACAAATTGCTTGTACAGTTAATCATAATTTTGGTTTGGTTTTTTATGTCATTTGTTTTACCAACTAGTCATTAATTAAAACCAGCAGCTCTGGTAAATATTTATTTCTATGTACACACACAACAAACAACAAACAAACCCATGCTCATTTCAATTTTTTGAGATATCTTTGGATTTTAAGCACACCGTCCCTCACTCGCCAGAATTTGTCCACTGGTCTTTGGCCACATCACACACACACACACACACACACATATATATACACACCAAAATATGCTGTTCCCGGGGGCGAAAACCGCCAAAGCCAATCATGGCTGTCGGTGTGAAGTGAGCATGCCTGTTCCAGACCCCTGCAGTCCCTCTGTATGTCTGTGCTGGCCACAGACAAAACACATGCCTAATGGCACAAAGTGTGTGTCTGTGGGTGTTTTTCTGTGTGTGTGTGTGTGTGTGTGTGTGTGTGTGTGTGTGTGTGTGTGTGTGTGTGTGTGTGTGTGTGTGTGTGTGTGTGTGTGTGTGTGTGTGTG
>JAVQJD010078603.1:0-17739 GCA_036023655.1 Nannoperca australis
CACACACACACACACACACACACACACACACACACACACACACACACACACACACACACACACACACACACACACACACACACACACACACACACACACACACACACACACCTGAGTTTCAGAGCACTAGAGAACATTTACTTTACTTATTCAGTGTTAATCAAGTAGATTCAAATCTGGTGCTTTTATTTTTGATGGCCAGTGACCTATTCCCCCCCCGTTTGGATTATGGCCTGTGCCTTTAAAAGTCAAACAGTAAGCAGTAACACCACCAGGGGCTTCAGGGGGGTGCAGCGGACTGAGTTCTGCATGTCCTGGTGAGCCGGTACTGACCACAGCGGCAGGAGCCCAGTTCCTGCTGCACCAGCTCGAGTTTGGTTTGGCAGCGGTAGCAGCGCCGGCGGTTCTTCTGCTTGGGCGTCCCGCGGGCCTCCTCGCTGCTCCCCTCCATCTCGTCCGTCCGTGGCCGCTTCTCCGGCGTGGCCTCGCTCTCGGAGGCCGACGCTGCAGACAGACAGACAGACAGACAGACAGACAGACAGGTTCCGCGTTAGAGCTCAACGTGGGTCAGATCACGTGGAGCTGCCGGCAGGACCGAGAGGCGGGCTGTACCTGATTCTCGTGGACGTTTTGTGGGTGTGCAGAGCGTGCCCTGGGCTGTGTCTGTGGACGACATGCCTGCAGGTGGAAAACAAAGACGTGAGAGATGATGTGAAACTCTCTTCTCACCACGTGCAGACAAATCAAAACTGACCTGCTTGAACACAGACGTTTTCATTTTGTGCCATTAAGAGCACAAACCTCTTTCCAAAGTTATGAGTGTCACTAAACATGGGACAGCCCCCCCGACACTTGTAAGTGAAGATTTAAGAGTATCATCTGTAAATGTTATATATCAGGAATATCTTACATTTTCTATGTTACAGAGTAATTTGTATGTCAATAAATATTCTCTTAATAATGATTTGATTTGACGTTTAAGTGATTTAATCATCCAGCAGGAGTAGATAACTTCGTTACTTTGCAAAGCAGTTGAATCTTCTCAAAAAGCACAAAATAAACATTTGTGCAACGTTCTTAGTGGAAACAACGTGTTACAATGTTAGACTCAACAATGAGTGACTTTATAAGAGTGTGTGCTGCGGGGAGAAGGACATGGTCACATGTTGCACTGTACGTGAGGTCCGGTCGTGCGTGTACCATGTGTCACTGTGTACTATTGTTGTGGCTGTGTGTCACAGACTGATTCCTGGATCTCTGCTGTGATTCTGCAGCAGCAGCGATCAGAGGACGGAGGAGGACGCACAGCAACGTTTGTGCTCGTACCACGGGTCAAAGACGTCATGGATGTCTTTAAAGAAACACTGATGCTGATGTCGTCTCAGGAGTTCTGTTACGTGTTACTCACGACTACTTACGTACTTCCACTAGTGCGAGGAGCTGATTCCCATTCCAGTCTGAACTTTATCTCACTCTGTACTTTCCCCACTGGATTTAAACATTAACGTTCTTCATCAACAGTGTTCTAAATACTTCACTGCAAAGTTAAACTGATATGAGCCTAAAGTGCTACGTTATCAGGGTTTTTCGTTCCTTTCTTGTCAGATGGTATCTTTCATTCAGAGCACACTCGAGTGTGAAGGCATCAGTCGTCCCGTCTTACCGTCCCTCGTGCTCGGGAACGTGGACGAGGGCTCTTCGGCCGACGGCTGCTCGGAGATCGAGGGCGGCGACGACGACAAGAGCGACTGGCTGCTGCTCGTCTCGCTACTGAAAACCGGTGATTGGCTACTCCCGGTGCTTTGGATTGGCTTGGAGGTGCAGTCCTCGCCCGGCTGCTTCTTCTCAATGTCTGCGGTCAAGGACAGCAAGCAAGCAGGGAGAAGTGTAAAAACAGGACAGACAGATGGACAGAGGGGGAGAAGAAAGGAGAAACTGAGTCAGAACACTTCATCTGGACTCCTACACCTGGTTATGGAGTGTAGTACAGAAACAGTCTGTAAGTACAGTTTAGAGAACTAAGCTGCTTTAAAGCTTCACACATTCACAAAATAAAACAACTAAATCAAATTGCCCGAATCAAACAGGGACAGTAAAGCTGAAACAACTAGTCCGATTACCTGACTGGTCAGTTACAGTAAAAACATTAGTAACATATTGATCAACAGATGAATCATTGAATGGTTCTGGCTCCTAGTTGTCTCAGTTTGTGATGATTGTTAATTGAATATCTTTGACTGTCACACAAAACAAACTAAAGCCCTCAAATCCAACACCCAAGAAAATCACTTCAAAACCACTTTTCAAGCTTTAGACGTTTAAGTCTTCCAAACAAATACAAGTCTGCTCTGAAGAAACTCTGAAGAGAGACACGTCACCTTTAGACCTCTCTATGCAACGACAGATGCTATCGGGGGGGGGGTGGGGGGGTCAGCCTACATTTGAGTTTCTCCTCCACATGTGGACTAACCCACTTCTGCTCAGCAGTCTATTCTGAGCGTTGCTGCTGTCTGTGGTGCTACACTCAAAGCCGGGCCCTTGGGTCTTCACCGTCTGCCATACTCACTGGTTGCCATGGACACCGACAGGCCTGCAGTGCACCCTCAACCCATCCTCCCAAACCAGACAGGAGGAGTCACGGACAACACCTCGTGTCTACCTGGACGTTTGTCTTTTGTGAGCCACTTGCAAAGTGCAAACTTTCTACATTTAAGAACAAAATGCAGAAGAACTATTTAAAGACCTTTGTTTAAAACAGTGGAACCCCATCTTCCATTATGCAACAGTTCCCTTTTTAACTTTAACCACTGCTTTCCGCTACATGCTGGATGCATCATTTGGAGCGAGACTTGTGTTTTTCTGGAGTGGCTTCTTAGCATTGTTAGCATTCCTAACTGACATTAGCTGGCACACCTAGCCTCAACCTGCTGCTGGCCGTGTCTGTCCATTAGAACAGCTCCGCAGGCCAAGAAGAAATGTAACAGAAAACCAGTGTGGAACCAGCTGAAAGTTACCTTCAAGGACAGTCAGAGACGTGACGTTCAATGTCCTCTTCTGGTCTAAATAGATGCTCTTTGCATCAGTTAACTCAGTTCCAAACTACTAAATGGTACATTTACTTCTCGAGTCAAGTGAAGCACCAACGTGCTGCTATAATGACACCACTGTGTGCACGTACGTACACTTTGTGCAAACTGAACACCTGAGCAGCTGATAGCAGCTGGTCAGCCGACAGAGAGCAACTCTTCAATCCCGACCTGGCAGATGATGCTTCTTCCATCGCTGTCGAACTGAGACTTTGGCTGCATCGCACAGGAAGCCATAAAGAACCCATGTGTTATAATGATGACTATTAGTGGACATTATTTAATCAAACCAGTTTCAAACCCGGGGAGAAACAGCTTCATAGTGACTGTGTACCCACTTCTTTGTTGGTCTCATGCCCATGTTAAAGCCTTTACACACCGGCGATGGGGCGCTTCCACATCTAAACTCTTCACACAGGAATCGCCACCGGTGTGTAAAGGCCTTCTCTTCACAGGGAGATGACATGCAGACAAAACATGTGGATTCTTTTTCATGTCAGAAATACTGTGTGTTGAGAAAAGACTTACCAGCAAAACATTTGGAGCAGAGATTCATGGTTTTACTGGACCTGAGGAGACACGTGAGAAAACCAACGTCAGTGACCTCCTCAGACATCCCAGATCTGCCTCTACTCTGTTTCCACAACTTGTTCTGACACAAACCTAAAGCAACATCATGGCACCAAAAACTCAAAGAAAAAATCTGTTAAATCCAGTTGAAAATGAAAGAAAACTGTACACGGATGAAGCACATGAATCATCTGGTGTGGACTTTCTGGTTAAACAGTTAGTTAATCCCTCTGTAAAACAACACTTGTGTTTCCCCACAGACCAAGACATGCATCAACAGTATGCAGAGCGGCTAAACACAAGTGTGCCTTTCTGAAATGTGGTAGCAAACACTAGCAGGAACTTACCCCCTTTTTCAATATCTCAAATGACAATTACATCACATCCTGAGCGTCACCCTCTTTCATAATCGCTCCTAATGTTTCATCTCAGCAACCCGCTTTTGTTGGTTTGTCATTCTGGAAATTGGGCCTTTGCGTCAATAAATTCAAGGCGGGATGACAGCACATTACAGAGGACGGGGGAGCAAACGGCTGTTACGAGGACACTAAAAATCACTTACAGAAGGAACATAAGGCGAAATAAATGAGATTATTTTGATGAATTTCCTGTCAATACAGTAATTGTTTCACCACCACTGGTTTCATGCAAGCAGAGCGACACTTGTTCTTCTGATGAGTTACATACTGCTGTAGATTAGTGTATGTTTCTGCAGACAAACAAGGTTTAGCTCTAATGTTATTCTACTGGGTTCAGCTCAAACCAGCACTAGGTACCCTGCCACTATCGTGCTTTAACGCCCATGTACAACACCTCTGAATAAGCAAACAATGCACATATTTGACAATGATAAGGGTAAATTCCACCAGTCTTACTGTCCCAATAGCACACTAGCATTATGCTCAAAGTACAACAGCTCTAACGTTGAGTCACGCCTGACAACGGCGAGCTGAACCTAACAAGCTCAGTGTGACATGTCCTAAAAATGGCCACTGTATTTTTGAGGTTCGGCCACACCATACTCAAAATGCCATGTGGCTGCTTGGAGGGCGAGGGGGGGATGTGTAATGGATGCAGGTTTCACTTACAGAGACAGGTCCTGCAAAAGCCCAGAGTTCTTTGTCAGTCACCTGTTTCAGTCATGGCTGCACAGTGACCCAGCCTACTTAGAGAATTGTCAACAAAAACAGAGTGATTTTAACAACGTTTGTGCCATGATGGGCGATGAGTTGACTGTGGCAGAGAGCCACGAGGAGGACACAGGGAAAGCAGTCATTACACAGTTTAATGGGACCACTAAAAAGAGAACCATTCATTTTAAGAGCGCCTGCGGGACAACGGGCATTTTGGAAATGTGTCTCCTGGTTCCTTTTCTACAGGTACGTCATGTCTTCCCCCACCTTCTGGACCTTAACGTTCACACCTCGTCTGTCAGCTGTGAGCCCTGTCAAAGGCACAGAGGCTGGAGCTCCGTAGGGTGTTCAGATCATTGTTCCTACAGGAGCTGCGTGACTGATGCGGCAGGACAGGCCTGCAGACTGTTGTGGCTTCCACCGAGCAGGTGATGCTTTCACCTGTTACAGTCAACGCATCCGTGTCACCGAGATCCATCTCTTTATGGACTCCTATCAAATCTGGTAGAAAGACGGGCCTTGGGCAAAGCAACGACAGATTAGACGCTGGTGGTGACCCTGATCTGTCATCATATTTTTGCTATAATTATACTACTGGAGATACAGACTTAGAACGATGGCGGTAGAAACTATAATGCTGCATTAAGCGATTATTTTGACATTTGAATCACGAGTTTAGTTGGAATGGAAAACAAATGAAAACCTTGAGATTTTGGGGGATTCTGTACCAAACAAACATGTTCCCTTACGTCTGGAGAATATGATTTGTATTCCTTACTCAAAGAGAGTTTAATGGTTTGTTGTAGCAGCTTTATTACTATTATTTTGCCATATAAAGCTCTGACGATACACAAACGGCTCTCGTGTACCACTGAGCAGTACAGAGCGTCTGTCGCTCCATCCCACCAACAAGCTGCATTCACACACACTGTGTGGAGTTCAAGCTGGAGTGTTTCTTTTGGCCTCAAACCATCAATGGATGACAGATCCCCGATGGATGTTTGCTGTGACAACAACAAACGACTGTGTGCGAAAGCTCAGGTTAACTTCTCTCGTTCCCTCCTTTCTGCTGCTGTACACTCAGAGTCATACAACAACGTGTGGATTTCAAGTGGGCGCCTTTCCTGTCGCTTTGCACTCATGTCGTCTCGTCGAAGCGTTACTGCATGTTGTGAAATGGAACTGAGCAGCAGGATCCACCTCGTTTCCTTTGAAAATTGCAGGTTTGCAGCCAACAAATGTGTTTAGAAAAGGTTAGTCCAGCCAAGTTCAAACACTTTATTATTAGTATTAGTATTATTATTATAATGAGAACATCCTCATTCATTCTTCTTTTTAAAAAGGTATGGATCTGCTGGAAGAGAAGGTGATTGACTTGTTCTGAGAAAAGAAATGGTGAAACTCTAACAAGACCTTTGTGTAGCTGTAATAACACAGAAGGAATCCAAACTCATCTAGGCGAGAGGTTTGACAGAGTGTCCCGCATCCTCCAACGCAGGTAATACTCCAACTACAAGACTACAGGGGAATATTTGACTGTGGCAGAAAAAAAGGGCCACAACCGAGTCAAATACGTTGCTGAGGAGCCTAAAAACTCCCGTGGTTCATCAGATAGAAGCACGCAGAGGACAACAAACAAACAGATAAGACAGCACAGAAAGCCGGCCATTAACCTTGAACCCTGGAAAAGGACTGCCCTTAATTATACTTTCAATATTTCAATCATTCTCTCCGTTATTGATATATGTCAGCCGAAATAGAAGTGCCAACACAGAATATAATACAGTAATATATGTCTGACGTTACAAATACAGTTATACAGTGTCACCATTACATATTTTGAGGACCACTGTGAATCTTTGAATGGAGGCAAGTAGTACCTGTTTGTGTCCACCAGCTCTTATTATTTGAGGATATTTAAAAACTGTCGAGAATTTAAATCTTTGTGGAAACACTGGATAGTAATAAAAACAAGTATTAGCACCCTTAAATTAAGCGTAATCCATCTTAATAACCACAAAAGACCCTGTATTTATTGTCATTAATACTGCCGGGGTGAGGGGCCACAATCTACGCTGTGAAACAAGAGCTCCAATACTGAATTAAATCCTTCAAAGATGCTAAACGTATTCCCTAATTCAAGATGTTCTTAAGAGGCCTTGAGTTTCAGTGACATGTGTGAAGAGCCTGTGTGGGACAGGACAGCCAGCACCCCGGGGCCAGGTGTTATTCTGAGCTCAGGCTGGGGGGGCGGGGGGGGCATAAACACACACAATGCTGCCATTTATGTCACCTGACATTGACAGGTGGGTTACTGGTTCCAGTTTGCTCACTGGACACCACAAAATAAAGGTGATTTGGGGGGGGGGGGGGGGTACAAGGGACAGGGTAGGTAACCACATGACAAGTTATATGTGACAATGTTCTGTAATGATAATACCTCCAGACAGGGGGGCTTTTGTCTTACTGATTGTATTTGACACAATAGTGGAAGGTTGCCACCCTGTAATCACCACTATTACTGTAATGCAAGTCCTCCAGGGGGTTTAGAGGGTGGTCAGTAACGAGATGACAGCAACCTTATCTCGGGATGTGTTTTTACTGCTGTTTGGCAACTGAGGAGAAGCACACAGTCGTGTTTGAGCGTTAAATCGATTAAAAGATTAGACGTTAAGTTAGTCATTTTTCCTATGGGGTAACACAGGAGACATCAGTGAATCACATCCGGTATGCAACACACATCCACCACTTGACAGGACCGACTGTAAAAAGGGTGTAAAATAAGCCAAAAGACCGGTTTACCAGCACTGCTCAGTCCGAGGATTTACCCAAAGTAACGTGTTCATCGTTTTATTGCTGCTTATTTTCGAGGTGGTTCAAGAAAACAGGGCAGGTTTAAAAGGAACCTGCTGGCAATAAATCATGTCCTATCTCGGGTACGTCATCTCCTGGTGGACAAATTGCCTTAAAACACGATGTAGCACGATTAAAAACAATAGCAGGCGTCTGAAACGACGAAAGTGGGCGTTTAAACGTAGAAAACAGTGGGAATGTAGCTAGTTTTCAAGCTAGTGGGTTTATTTATTAGCCAACTTCCCAACCCCCCACCCTCGGCCTGTACAACAGAACAACAACAATGGGTTTGGACTAGTTCAACCCGTTGAGCATATTTCATCCGGATTTACCTTTCAGTTCATGATAACAGGTTTAATCTAGTTTAAAATGTGTTTAACTTACCCCCAAAACCCACAGGGACACCGGGGAGGTAGACTCGGAGGTTTGCTTCGTTCACTAGTGTCTCCCATGACTTCCAACAAAAACCGATAAGGACAACGCGAGGCTGGGGATGAGTCCGGGGCCTGGTCGCTCAATGAGAAAAAACGATCCAACACTCAAGTTAGACGAAGAGATAAGTGTCCCCTTTGTTTTAAAGTCCACAACTCGGCGAAACTCTGCCCGTTTCGGCCACAAAATCCCTTCGTTAAGTCAAATAAAACGGCCCAGTTTGAACTGGAAGAATTGAACGGCACTCAAAGCAATCAGCTGGACGCTCGGACGTTACGACCGACGAACAAAAAGAGAGGGGCGCCCCGGTGTTTTACTCGACACTAAAAAGCTTAGAACAATCTCCAGCTGTCCACCGATACAGATAAAATACAATTATGGCGATTGTTAACGGTTGGGAAGGCACGAGAAAGAAAAAACAAATCGATTGAGCAAGGCCTTCCTCTCTTCACAGTTCATGACCACCCCTATTCACACGTCGCTGGTACGAAGTATGCTGGGCCGGAAACGCGTCCATCAAACCAGAAATGTCAATATTGCTCAACGAAATGAAGGCAAAACAGTGCCAAAAACTGCCATGTAAGTGCAATAATACACGAATAAATCCCCAAAACTATTACAAACTCAACATTTTGTGGCGCTGTATTCACTTGAAATTAGAAAAAAAAAGCTTTGATCACTGGCTTCACTGGTAATCCGTTTTGCCTGATTACAGTAAAGACTTAACTCTGTAATACATTTGTAATTAAAACCAACACGAAATAGGATTCAATCGTACCATTATGAGTATTATGGGTGTGAAAGAGCCAGAATGTACTTTACACTGAAATGTGTTGGTTTTACAAAAGTATTCACCAGCATCTCTAGATCAATGATATAGCAGCCTGGCAGGGCTGGATTAACCTTCTACATGACCCAGGGCACAAATAACAAGTGGGCACCTAATAACCTCCATTCTTTCAGCAATCATGTTTCAGGTGATCAAATAAGTCCAATATTCACCCTCATTTTAGCTAAAATATCCACCAACTCAGCTATGTTCAGCAGCTAGTTTATAACTTTAAAGTGAAATAAAAGCTTAAAACTAGATCTTATCCCAGGGGCTCTCTGCAAGACGGAGGCTCAAGATTGGTAATAATGCAGGTGACTACCTTTCTTTTTATATTGTGCTTTTAGTGGTTGATTGATATGGTGTTACCAAACAAATCTGCAATGTATCAAATTACCACAAATTACCACATGGTGAACCTGGAGACTTCATGCCTTAAAACTGTGGTAAAGAATTCTGCCTGTGATCAATGATTATATTATAGAAACCCACAAAAGGCACACAAAACGTGACTATTTCCATGTAATGTTCAGCAGTTTAACAGGTCTCTGCTAGTCTAATAGGTGGGTTTGCTCTCCATCACCTCTGCTTCCAAATCTTTTCTGGTTAAAAACCGCTCAGTCGCTGTTCCAACAAACAAGGCAATTATTTGAGCAACAAAAAACAAGACCAAAAAATGCAACTTGAGATTCAAAATGAGATGTTTTTAAATGTTCCATGACAATAAAACAGCTCCTTGGGCAGCATTATACATCAACATTTTCTAAAGAGAGATCAGGGCACCAGTGCCTGGAGCATGATGAATACATGTTGACTGATTAATCACCACTGTTGGTCTGCAACAGAGGCTCTCGTGACTAAACAGAAGATAGAGATCACTGCACTGCTTGTATCAAAGACTTCCACTGTGTTTAACAGCAGCAATTGAGGCAAGCAGACATGTGTGACCCCTCATAGCAACAAATATTAATGTCAGTTGTTTCCATAATCACATTTTTGACAGGCAATGTATTGAACAAGAGGCAGTGAAATGCAATCACACATCAATGGTCAAAACTAATATATATATATTAAGTAAAACTATACACATACATAAGGTTAGATGGGGTGGGGAGTGTTTTCTCTACATAAGCAATGTAACCTGAACAAAGCCCTATTTCAGTTCTCTGATTAGTTATTTAGGAAGACTTTAACCAACTATCCAACTATGGGTACTCTTCTAAAATGTAGATGAGGGTGACTATAGAAGGCTTATAGAAACATCGGTGGGTCACCCAGGGTAGCTGGGTATTTCAGGTTACTTCAAATAAAAAGGTTTGAAATAAAAGGAGTTTTTCAAGACAAACACCTCAAAAGTGCAACATCAGGACACAAAGGACACAAACAGGAAGCACAGCACTGATAGCTTAATTCAAAAACAAACCTCCAAAAACACACAAAAGACAGCTCAAACCTGGCCGAGCGAGGAAGTGTTGCAATTCATTTAACATACAAACACGACGTTACCAAATCCAGCACTTCAATACTGTACTTCAGTCAGAAGACCCAAGCTGCAACCTTTATTCTGTGTACTTGAGTAAAATAAAGTGCCAATAGCAGCTGCTCGTATATCAACTGTATATAAACCTTCTTCCTGCATCATTTGGTCCGAGACCCGCAGCCCCAATTTTCAAACCTAATTGATTTCCCCTATCATTTGTGCTAAGCTATTCAAGCGCTTAAAATGCTAAATTAAGACACTTAATTTGATCTAAGTTTAGTTTTAGTGAGGTTGTTCTTGAGGTATGAATTTGAACTATCAAAACGTCACACCAGGTAAGGACCACCGATTTTGGTTTCGGGTGTGAAAGCCTGTCAACAAATACTCAGCTATTTTACTTAATATGCAAATGCATAATTGGATTAAGTGCAAATTGCATACAAAATGCCACAGAATGCATTAGCTCCACAGCTTTGGCAAATGTTTGAAGCATTTAATTCCAAACTTTGAAAAATACTTGACCGCTACTCTGTTAGCTTGATGGTATGAAAAGTGAGTCGAGTCGTTTTAAGACAGTTTCTTAAAAAAATAGCTTGTTTAAGGATAAAATCCATCTCTTTTGGAAATATTAACTCGTAAAATTCAGATAGCAACCCCCCCGACCCTGGTCTTACTGCTCTTTGGTGGTACAGTATAACCACATTTCAGTGTGTGCCTCATCTTTGGAGAAGTAAAGATTCCGCTTTGATGATTTTGAGGGAGAAAACTTGAGTGTTAGTAGCTAAAAAGTACCTTCACAGAAATGTATGAGCCAGTGGATGTAATACCTAACTTTCTGTTCCAAAAGTGTGAAGACTGGAGTCCTAAATGCTGCTGCTACAGATATTCCAGTCTCTAATGTTGCACTTATGACAGACGGACCATGGGTTATGACAATGAGACGATCGCCTTTAGCAGCGTTGTAGCAGTGCAGTCTGAAAGATGAAGGCTGTGCAAAATGGCATTCTGAGGTCTCCCTCTCTCTCTCTCAACACCTTCCAATAAGAGGGGGAGGCTCTTAGTGATGGGAGTGTGAGGAAGATGAGGAGGAGGAGGAGGAGGGCTGGGAGGGCAGCAGGCTGTGTGTGCGTGAAGGTCGTTGGGGTCGCTGCTGCTGCTGGGAGACCAACCCAGAATCCGAGGACTCCAGGCCCGGGCTGCCTTCATTAACCTCTGTGTCCAGCTGGGCCGGACACTCAAAGTGAACACAGTGGAACACCTGAAGAGAGAACAGAGTCACAGAGTCACACACACACACACACACACACACACACACACACAGTTTAAGTGTGTTTGTGGTAGAAAGTTGATCTACATGGATTTTAAAAACAGCTCAAGTTCCCAGTGAATTCTGGAAAATACCTGCAGGGCTCGTACAGCTTTTTAAGAGTAAAATGAAGCACTTTCAAGGTACCTAAACCAAACATTTCAATCGCCTGAGACAGTTAATATGACTGGATTGTTTCATTTCAAATATTAAAAGATCTTTTGTTTACATGATTGTATCGATGATGAAACACCATATTAAAACTAAGCATTAGGTGTACATTTAACTAGAAGCATATTTCAAATAATCTTGAAAGCAAACGTTCACGACTTTGTACGAACGCCGTGCCGACACTGTGGCTGAGACAGATAAAACTGTTCGATGGAGCGTGATCCATTGAAAGTTTGGTCCGATCCACCGACACACATCAACATAGATGAAGTTAGAAATGTGCTTTTTGTGTTTCCTGTGTCATTACAAATAGAAACAGAGAGAAGCCTGACGCCCACAGTAAGCGGAGTTTTCACCTCATTAGCAGTGTTGTGAGTCCCAACAATACGGATGAAGGAAGCAGGCTGCTTATCAAACTTCAATGTCTGCCACGATCTGCAAGAGAGGGCGGTAAACAAACACCAGGACAAACATTGAAACATTGTGATTACATCTCAGTCTAACTGTCTGTTCTGATGACGTTTTCCTGATTATTGTGCACAGACTTTAAAGGAAAAGTTTGCCAACTGTTTGACAAACCTGGAATGTTTCTCGTCCTTAAAGCTTAAACTTTAGTTTCCCTACCTACAAGAGCAACAGCTATTTAAGCATACGTCAGTCTTAGTCAACAGTCGCTGGAATACAACCAGGCATTATTAATCCTACCCCCTCGAGGAAGTGAATTTCAAACAAGCCTGTTCCTTCCTCAGTGAGGAACGTTTGGCTTCCTTTGTCATTCCTTTGTAATTAGACAGGCTTTAAGAACATACTGGGGACTGAAAAACACCCTCTGCTGTTTTAAAGTTCATAGATATTTTAACAGTATCAACATATTCAAAATAAAAGTCTGCAACAGGTAACTACAATATGACAGATAGATGCAAACTGTTGAAATAATGGAATGAAATGTCATTTTTGTGCCACTTTGGACATTTTATCAATACCTTTCATTTCTAGATCTGAGTGTGAAGTTATTCAAGGTGTCTACATCCCAGCTGTGACATATATTAGTCTGACACACATCAAGGAGTTCAGCTAGCAGGAAAAATGAACTGTGTTGAAGGAAGTGAGCGGAGGAGATGGGAGCCTCACCGACACGCCACCCTGGTGCGGTCGATGACCTTTGTCCACTGCTGCTGGTTGCTGGAGACTTCAATGTAATAACTGTAGGAGCGTTCGTCACAGTCCCACAGCAGCAACCTGAGCAGGGAGAGGAAGTGAAGGAGCGATAAACAATATTTATCTGTTCTGCATTTTCCAAACTTTCAAGACTTTGTACGAACCCTTAGATATAAGTGCATACAATTCAATGCCCACGATGTAGAAAAAAAGAATAAGATCTGAACTGTTACTCGACCGGATGTTGAGGTTTGTAGCTACTCAGAGTTAATGATGTGGCCAGATGTACCTGAGGGATCCGAGGGAGTAGGGCTGAGCCAGCTGGATGACGATGGCTCCAGAGCCCAGCTGGTGGCAGGTGTAGCCGGAGTCCCAGTCGTAGTTGCGCGTGTCGCCGTTGAGCAAGGCATTTCTGCTCCGGCTCACACCCTCAACAACACTGGCACACGCTGCGATGGTCGCCACGTTCTCACTGGGCACTGCAGACATCAGAGGCAGGGTTACAGACGCGTTATGCTATGATTTAGCCTAAACAAGCTAAACACTGCATCACAAGTACAGTTGTTGTATTAGAAACACTTCAGATTACATATGTGAGGACAACATGTTTGTTCCTGTTCTGTGTCTCTCTGCAACTTACCCAAAAGTCTGCTCTCCAGGGTAAACGAGCGGTTGGTGAACATGCATTCAAAAGCCACGAGGTGGAACACCTTGTTGACTGTGTTGTGTGTTCCCACAATACGAACATACCTGAAACACAGAGGAGCAGCATCAGATCAGTGCGGTCCAGTTTCATGAGAACTGGCATTTAACACAGTTCTGAGGAAGAGGATGTTAGTATAATGGTGCAGCACCATGACTGCATTCTTTAGGACGAGCTTGAGTCACATCTTCTGAAGTCCGTTTGGATGTTTACACACAGACATGCTCACAACACATCATCTCAAATCTGGAGTGTCTCCAGCATCTCCAGCTCAGGAAACACCAAAACAGTGAGCTGAATCTTACAAATACGCTTCTCTGTCCTCTGCCAAGCAAACATCAGTGTGGCCTGTAAACACTGAGCATATCACCCAAATCAACTGCAGACCACAGCCTCAAAACACACTGTAACTGCTACGTACACCAGGTTAACAGGTTATGACAGAGAGCACAGACAAGCCCTTTGTGATTGGCACCAAACGGTGTTGAACTACTTGTGAGTACAGGATTCATATTAACGACATCTGGTTTTCTTGTGAATATGCACGGTGAACATGCACAAAATGCCAAAAAAAGTCAACGTTTCCACAACAGCACAGCTCAGGGAACAATAACTGAACCGGGAGCCAAACGTTTTAGTTTAGTTCACCTGCAAACTCGGGGTGTGAAGTACAGGTTCTGCCAGGAGCGGCAGAGATACTTGGAATGGTCCACAACACGCACCCAGTCCAGCTCATCCATAGATACCTCGATGTAGTAGGAGTAGGACCTTAAATAATCAAGGAAGACATTTTAAACCAGTACACAAACTCAGACTCAGTTTGTCATTATCATTTAAAGTCAGTACAATTCAGGTACATTAAGAAAAAACGGAATAATCACAATGGCAATACTTTTCGTTTTTGTTTCAGCAGGATGAGACAAGACTGTTTACCGGCTGTCTCTGTCCCACAGCAGCAGGCGGATGTGGTTGATGATGGACGACTGGCCCAGTTTGACCTGGATCCCAGCCCGGCCGTCCTCCTCAATGGGATGCCTGGAGAAGCCGTGGTCCAGGTCGTAGTTCTGGGTGTCTCCGTCGAGCAGCGCAGACTTCAGCTCCCCTTTCACCACCTGAGCGCCGTACTTCATGGTGGCAATGTTCTCCTCCGGGACTGAAACCCAAGAAGAACAAATGTATGTGCAAATGAATACATGAAATACAGAGAAAGACATTCTTGATTTGATGTTTGATGTGATTGATAGTAGTAAGCAGAGGAGTAAGAGCACTGACTGAGCATGCCGCGGTAGTTCAGGTCCATGTTGCGGCTCTCAGAGCGGGTCTTGATGGCGTCCAGCAGGTCGTCTGGGCTCAGTAGGCCGGACGGTCGCACCACGTTCAGCATCTCTGTCAGGGTCATGAGCGGTAGCCGCACTGCTGCCATCACTTCCTGGGTGTCAGTGCCCTCCACGTGCTGCCGGCACCAACGACTCAAGGCCTGGAAGATCTCCTTCTCACTGGCAGCAAACGAGTCCCGTCTGACCACAGTCAGCAGAGCAGTCTGCAAACAGGTATTTGAATCAAACAACTATTCTTCTAATAGTTCAAACCATATATCACAAACTATGGAAACATGAAGGCTACCATGATGTAAGAAACAGATGCAACTCTGATTACATCTCTTCACACACCATCCAGTAATCCTGCAAACTCTTACCTTGGACAGCATGAGGAAACCATCGGAATTCAACACTTCAGGTCCGTGTCTGTCCATATAGGCACAGCAGGCTGCACTGAGCGCGCTCAGAGAGTACAGGCTGGCCACATCAAAGACCAGGCAGACGTTGTTGGTGTGCAGGATGGTGCGGAGGAATTCAGAGGTGGAGTCCTCCAGTGGCTGGAGGCCGTAGCGGTGAGCCAGGCCCAGGAAGTCGAGTAGCACCTCTTCCCGGGCAGAGCTGAGGCTGGCCCGGCCCGTGTACAGGTAGTGTAGCAGCATCGAGAAGGCTTCAGCCCGCGTCTCCTCTAGACAAACCTCCGCCTGGGGCTGGGACTCTTTCATCCCACCATATAGCAAGGCCCTAAGTGGTTATATTTTCTTATTTTTACTAACTTTCTCCACAGACATTTAAGAAAACCCAGCTCTTACAGTCTCACAAACACAGATTCTGACAAGCATAATGAAAAGAATAAACTGGCATGCTAACTAGATTGTGTGGATTACATGTATTGTAGTGTTAACCTTGTGTACACAAAACACGTACCTTTGTATTATTTTATAATAAACCAAATCCTTACATTTCATAACATGAGAACTTATAAACAGTGGATTGATGTGATCATAACCAGCCTTATTTAGAAAACGAATGGCTCGTTTTTGTAGGGAAACTATTAAATTTATAGTTGTTTTAAAAGACATGAACCTTTCGTTTAGACATTTACAGTTACCTAAAGTAGTGACAGCGCGCTGCCAGGATGACCCGGTGCGCCGGAAAGCGCTTCCCCTCCACGATGAAGGTGACATCGCTGTACTCCTCACCAAGCACCAGGGCTCCCAGCTGCTCCGACAGCAGGTGGATGTGGTCGATCTCCGACACGGAGGCCAGGGGACGCAGAGGGTGGCTATTACTCATGGTCGAGGGCTGCCAGAGTCACATCTGACACAGGAGTAAGCATAAACAGAAATGGGCGAAAGCCTGAGACACAACCAAAGAGTTGGTTGACAGCACTTAGGTAGCTAGCTAGCTAGCTAGCTAGCTTAATGCTAAATGCTAACTAAAATGCCATACATCTGACTAAACAAACTGAGTAGGCTAACTAGGTTACACTATATATATATCCGTCAGTGTTTGTTGTTCATAATTCAGAGAAACAACAAGTATCAGGTTAAAAATACCCCGCAGGAGAATGTGATAGCGAGAGCTAGCTAAGATGTTGTTTACAGCCGCGGACATTTGACACCTGAACCGTTAGCTAGCAGCTTCAGTAACGTTTCTTTTGTCCGTTCATTCTGCGTTTTAAACTTACCGAGCAGCTCTCATTCACTCATAAGTTTGAATAAAGATGATTTATAATATACAGTTATAGCTGAGCGTCCACTGTGCAGCAAAATTAAGCACCAAATTCACAATCCTTCCAACATCACACCAACGGAAACCCGTGGAGGTCAGTGGACAAGTTCTTCCGGTTCGAGAAACCGCGTTTCAAAATAAAGGTCCAACTGCCCGTAAGCATTTAGCAAATGGAGTAATTTTACACGGTGGATTTGCTTCTTCTTTTTAAGTAAAGTGTGTGCATACTTCCTCTACTACTGCCTCATTACATGACTAAAACATACATCAACTCCAACAAAGAAATTCCTTCGACTCCGTCCTGTAAACTTGTATTGCATTTCACCAATAGGTGGCACCACAGTAACATAATGAATATAAATGACCATGCCACAGTTTTGCACATTAGATTCTTTTACCAAAGCTCAACTATTTCTGGACACACTTAAGGTACTTTCCAAAAATTCTTTAAAAAACACCAGTCAATCAGAATGAGTATCCATTGCCATGTGACATACAGACATTATAATCAATCTAAATGAAACCATTATGCAACTCAGTTTGTTGTCTCTAAACTAGTTGCTTCTTAAAGAGGAAGACATTATCTTCCTCTTGTGAGTCATAACTTCTTTCTAACTGACGTATTTGTGGTGATATGATTCAAAGTTAATTTAGGATTTCCACAGTTTTCACACATTCACTTGTTTAATATGACTTTCAAGGGTGATATCAGTTATGAAGGTCAAATAAGTCACACCACATCCCACTCTATTTTAAGTTTGCTTTAAATACTTTAATACCAGGATATTCCAAGCAGACTGAACTAAGAAATAAATGGTCTAAATATTGCATAACAAACAATAACAGGAGAAAATAAACAGAAAGAAATATGATTTATATATATAAATAAAAGCTTTTTAAATCTGTAAAAGTTTAGCAGATGCATCACTGAGCAAAGTGCATGACAGCAAGTTCATCAAGCAAAATGT